>OX451208.1:27399362-27642785 GCA_949628255.1 Macrophya alboannulata
ACATACATACATACATTATTGGCTTAAATAATTATTTTGATTTCAATCAAATCGGAGCTTCAGAAAAAATACTGAATTAACGATAGCCTTATTTTTTGAAAAATTAATTGAAAATAATTTTTCCAGCTGAAATTTTTAATTCATGTTCAATAGTTAAAAAAAAAATATTTTATGTTCATTGCTCTCTCTCTAAAGGCGGTGTACCACCCCTGCCGTGATGCCCGCGCGGAAGCCTATTTTCAACATTAAATTAAAACTATAAACAATTAAGATAGAATTCCGGGAGTTGTGACTTTTTGATATGAAATTTCCTCCTCTTTAAGAATCTTTTTTCAAATTGCCGCTCTCGGTTATAGTTTTGGAACTATTGCCTCAAAACTGAGCCCACTTTTTTTTTTTCATTTGTTAATAACAATTGCAATGTTTGCGGCCCGAAAAAATCCTGAAAACGTCTTTCTCAGAATGACATCCGTAATAGAATAGTCGAGTAGTCCAGTCAATAGGGGTTTTTGCCCTAAAAAAGGAGAGGTAGTTCTGATTGAGAAAATGAAAAAATCTGATGAAAAAACCAAGTTTTCGACCTTGGGGGGGGGGGGGGGGGGGGGGTCGGCGCGATCCGCTATTTTGGATTAAAGGTACAAAAAATTGTTTTTTTCAAAATAATTCCTCAACGGTTGATCCTACGACAAAAATGCCAAATACAAATATGAAGAGGACTACCATCGGGACGTAAAATCGAGACTCCTGCGTTTGACACACTGTCTGTGAGTGAAAAAAAATCGTAGAGCTTCGCGAAATGAATTATTTTGGAGCGTGATCAATTTCCCGTTGTGCGGAAATTAGAGGGGAAAGTATCCTTCAATATAATTATGTTAAAAAACGTAGTTTCCGCACATTTTTTTCCGTAGCCTAACTTCAAGTCGTCGTCACTCTTTCAGAATGGCCTAGAAAAAATATTTGAAAAATCGTGCTGAATCTTTGAAGCTTTTCGCGTGCGATACCGTTTGGATTCTGAAAAAATTCCCAAAATTATGGCCACGGCGGTAAATAATAGCCCAAGTGGTGACCCGGAGACGGGTAACAATAGAAGAATGAAATATGGTTGAAAATTTGGGGAAAATTCATAGTAAGCAATTACCATCGCGATTTCATCCGTTTGATGTCTTGTTAAACAATTATTGCGAGGCATTCCGCGTTAAGTTTTCGGGGTAGGATAACGCGCGCGGCGCATATGGCTGTTGGGAGCGACCCGGCCTTCACATTTCGGCTTCCTCCTGCCGTCACGACGTGTTGATAAAACCTCATACATTGTTGTGGAGAAAATAACCAGATCTCACAGCCACAGGTGCCGCACGCGTTATCTTGCCCCGGAATCTTGACGCAGAATACCTCGTAATAAATGTTTAATAAGACATCAAATGGATGAAATCGCAATGGTAATCGCTCACCATAATTTTTCCCTAATTTTTCAGCCATATTTCATTCCTCCATTGTTACCCGTCTCCGAGATCACCACTTGGGCTTTAACCGCCGTGACCGTAATTTTGGGAATTTATTCGAAATTTAGAAGGCATTGCACGCAAAAAGCTTCAAAGATTTAGCACGATTTTTGAAATATTTTTTTCTGGCCATTTGAAAAGAGTGACGACGAGTTGAAGTTAGGCTATAGAAAAAAATGTACGGAAACGACGTTTTTTAACATAAATTATACGATACCTTCCCCGCTAATTGAACCGCCGGATCGTAGAAGGGCATAGAAAATTATTTTGCCATTTCGAGTTGGCCCCCGGCCTCTTCTAAAGAAAATGTCAAATTTTGAATTTTAAAACTCGTATCCTTATAGGAAAATCAATTGCGCGTCTTTTTTTACTGTTCAAAAAAGTTCTAACTCTTTTCGTTTTCGAAATAATGGGAAAAACATGATTTTTTGAAACTGAAAAATGTTTCTCTTTTCGCTTCAACTCACTCTAAATCCTAAAATATTCGGTTTTCACTTCAAATTTGGAGCAGTTATGTGACAAACTGTTCTGAAGCTGGTAGTGCAACTAAATATTTATTTGTTTTTCAATCAAAAAAATTATTCAAATTTTTTCTGAGTAATGAGGACAAGTCGTGTTTAAATATTTTCAATCGCTCGGTTTATCGAGTCAAGTTTAAGCAATCGCAAACTTCCAGTGAATGAAATGGTCATCCGGATGTGTAGAAGTTTTCTAGAAAGTTTCGCTTCAATTGAACTAGCCGTTAATAAATGATCAGTGTTCAAGTATTATCTTGAGCGAGCCGCGTGGCGTTGCGAGTAGAGAACAGCGTAGCGGTTCCGCGCTGGGTAGGCACGGCATGGCTAACGCCGCACGGCTCGCTCAAGATAATAATTAAATACTGATCATTTATTAACGACTAGTTCAATAGAAGTGAAACTTTCCAGAAAACTTCTACACATCCCGATGACCATTTCATCTACTGGAAGTTTGTGATTGCTCAAACTTGACTCGATAAACCGAGCGATTGAAAATATTTAAACGCGATTTGTCTCATTACTCAGAAAAAATTGAATAACTTTTTTGATTGAAAGACAAATGAATATTTAGTTGCACTACCAGTTTCGGAACAGTTCAGAACAGTTTCAGAACAGTTCAATACATGACTGCTCCAAATTTGGAGTGAAAACTCCGAATATTTTAGGATTTAGAGCGAGTTGAAGCGAAAAAAGAGAAACATTTTTCAGTTTCAAGAAAAATCATGTTTTTCCCCATTATTCCGAAAATGAAAAAAGTTAGAACTTTTTTGAAGAGGAAAAATAGATGCGCAACTGAATTTCCTGTAAGGATACGAGTTTTAAAAATGAAAATTTGACATTGTCTGTAGAAAAGACCAGGGGTCAACTCGAAATGGAAAAAAAATTTATATGCCCTTCTACGATCCGACGGTTCAATAATTCTCGCACAACAATGGTCGATATCTCCAATAACGGGGATTTGAACGAGCTAGAAAATGATTCATTTCGCGAAGCTCTACGATTTCTTTCCACTTCGATACAGCGTGTCAAACACAGGTGCCTCGATTTTAGGTCCCGATAGTAGTCCCCTTCAAATTTTTATTCGACATTTTTGTCGTAGGATCAACCGTCGAGGAACTATTTTGAAAGAACCAATTTTTTGTACTTTTAATTCAAGATGGCGGATCGCGCTGATCCCCCTCCCCCTAAGGTCGAAAACTTGGATTTTTCATCGGGGCCCCAAACGAAGTAACATATGGGCAAATCCACGTGAAGTGGTAACACTTTTTGACGTCGACATTTTTAATTTTTTTTAAACTTTACACACGTGTTCTTCATAGTCCGTAGAAGAGACTCCCCAAACCATTCTGCCCTAGGATCAATATTTTAAAAATGATGCGCAATTGAAATTTTGAAAGTATGCCGAAAATCGTCGCGCGTGCTCCTCTTGAATGTCTCATAACTTTTGATCCGCTGGACGGAAATAGGTTTGTTGTGTATCGATTTGAAAGGTATTGAACTAATCTAACAGCTCGTAAACGTCATTTTATTTTTCCAAAAAATGTTAAATTTTCCACTTGAAAATCAATTTGGAATACTGTTTTCATTACCAGCCTCACAAATCACCGAGCTGAAAAAATTATGGTGTATTCCTGGCCCCATTGTCTACTTGCACACCAATTTTGAAGGTGGAGATTCATGGGCATCGAAACGAAAAAATTGTATCGCGATGAGAAAGGCTAGTGATATGAATAATAATTGATTATTTTACCGCAAATAATATTGAGATCGTTGAATTTTATATTTTGCATCACTTGTCACCATAATCCTACTATCCCGATCGTAATTCTTGCGTTCCTATTGAATATGGGTGCGACACCTTAGAAATCTGGGAGCATGACACTGCGCGGCGTAGCGTTGTTGACGGAATAATTTTTTCGTTTCGATGTCCATGAATCTCCACGCCCAAAATTGGTGTGCAAGTAGACAATAGGGCCAGGAATACACCATAATTTTTTCAGCTCGGTGATTTGTGGGGCTGGTAATGAAAACAGTATTCCAAATTTATTTTCGAGTGGAAAATTTGACATTTTTTGGAAAAATAAAATGACGTTCACTAACTGTTAGACTAGTTCAATACCTTTCAAATCGATACATAACAAACCTATTTCCGTCCAGCGGATCAAAAGTTGTGAGACATTCAAGAGGAGCGCGCGCGACGATTTTCGGCATACTTTCAAAATTTCAATTGCGCATCATTTCTAAAATATTGATCCTAGGGCAGAATGGTTTGGAGACTCTCTTATACGGACCATGAAGAACACGTGTGTAAAGTATAAAAAAAATTAAAAATGTCGATATCAAAAAGTGTTACCACTTCACGTGGATTTGCCCATATATAAAAATCAGAACTACCCCACCTCTTGTACGGCAAAGGCCTTTTTTAGTCCCTATTGACTGGACTAATAGTTTGAAACAGGCATTGCTCTTTGAAGATTTTTTGAGAAAAGTAGAAGTTTATCTACTGTCATCTTCGATAACCTGAGATGAAAAAAAACGAAAAAAACGTAAGTGACAAGATTAGATTCCTGCAACCTGACAAACGACCTTTTTTTGACACGAATTATTTCGTTATGGTCAAAATTTCGTAATTTTTTTTTTCTTGACAGGCGTTGTCTTGCTCAACAGACGTTGGAAAACCGGAAAGAGTCGTGATCAGTTTCATAATTGAATTATGTTACGTCAGTGTACTTACATCACTTACCTTAATAGTTTGTATCAAGATTCGCGGCAGTGAATCGCCGCCAAGTATACCTGTAGTCTGGCACGAGAGCCAGCCCCGAATCATTTACCCGAGCAAGCTCGTATGCTTGGAGCAAAATGTCATATGTTTTGAACCGCTCACTACTTTTTGATAAAATTGACAGAAGCGTAAGACTCACCCCACTCAACTTTGGTCGCGAGATTTGGGCGAAATCAGCGAAGCGGTTCCTGAGATATTGACCGTCAAACATGATGAAAAAATACATTCTTCTTCTTTTTCTTCCTTGCAGAACGTTTCTTGTCCACACGATATCCGGCGAACCGTTGCACTTATGAACTTGCGGTTCGGAGGAAGTGTTCTTGACACCGAAATCTTGCCTCCTATGGTTTTTTTCAGCGAGAATAATGTGTTGACCTTGCGAGTAGCCGAAAGCAAAGCGGGCCGAAGCGGAGCCAACGTCTCGCGCTCAGCACATCATTCGAGTCAAAAACGGTTTACGGGCACGCCCCGTAGAATATCTCTTCCGGCGCAGGAATTAAAAGTCACTTTGACGCCAGTTGAGATCCGCACGAACTTCACGTATGACAATTGCCGTAAATAGTATAATGTGTACCAAGGAGGCAAAGTAGGTCGTTTTACGCTGAACGTAAGTTTGCAATACGAGTCGGCTAGTGAGCATATATCATTTGGGGTTAGACTCGTGAGTTACCACGTATGATATGAATAATGAATGTGGAAAACGCTGGTGAAAGCTTGATTTTGTTTAAAATATATTTTAATTATTGAGGTCGTTGAAATTTGAGAACAATTGCATCATTCAATGAATCGATATGTTGACTAAAAAATAAGTCAACTTTAAGGACACGAAAAATATCTTATGAATTTGTGTTTTAATGGACTTTCCCATTTGGCTCTGATAATATATCTTAACAGCAAAATTACTGAAAGGCTCTTAAGTACCTGGATTTCAGATATTAAAAATGTCTTAAAATAAATAACTGAGATTTTAAGTTACAAAAAAATGTCTCGCTCACATTCACACATAAATAGTAACTGACTTTTCAGTCATTACGAACTTCAGTTACTCAATTTCAAGATACTAATGATGATTAGGATATAGTTTGCCAACTGATATCTTGCATTCAGACGGCAATAAGACATTGAATTTTGCAGTGCGTTGATTAAAAAAAATTTGAAATGTCGAACGTATAAACTCTGTATAGAAACAAACATCCGCGTACGAATTCTATAGAAACGGACACCCGCGTCCAAATTCTGTAGAAACGGACATTTCTGTCCTAAATTCTGTAGAAACGAACAATCTGAAATAATTTCTCTGTAGAAACGAACCTCTAAGACAGTTGTGTAGAATCAGTCTGAAAATCATTCTGTAGAAACGAACATCTGTAGAAACGAACTCTGTAGGAACGAACTCTGTAGAAACGGTACTCTGTAGAAACGAACTCTGTAGAAACGGTCCATTTCCAAACGAACAATCTGAAATAATTTCTCTGTAGAAACGAACCTCTAAGACAGTCGAAGGAGACCGATCCTACAGAAATAAGTCCTACATAGTAAAAGTCCTACAGAATCGTTCCTACAGAATCTTTCCTACAGAAAAATTATCCTACATAACGCGATCCTACAGAATCAAATTTCCACCTTGGGGATTCCTACAGATCGTATCCATGACCGATCCTACAGAAATAATTTTTGCAGAGCGAAGGAATTTTTTCTACAGAACAATTGCAAAACAATACAAACAATATGCTCCATAGCCCAGTCCTACAGAATAAAAATTCTGCGGTGAGCGATCCTACAGCAGGTATCAAAATTTCCGACAGAATTTTTCCTACAGAATCTTTCCTACAGAATCGTTCCTACAGAATCTTGCTTACAGAATTTTTCCTACAGAATCCTTCCTACAGAATCCTTCCTACAGAATCGTTCTTACAGAATCGTTCCTACAGAATTTTTCCTACAGAATCTTTCCTATAGAATCTTTCCTATAGAATCCTTCCTATAGTCGTTCTTACAGAACCTGTCCTACGAAATCAAAGTCCTACAAATTCGTTTCTAGAAATATATAGATAGAATTTATTTAGCCTTCGGCTACTTACATACTAATGTACTTATGCACATTATTGCGACTTATTATGTCTTAATATACCTGGATTAACTCCCGAACGCTTCATTTCTAAACAGTTATCACATCCGTTCTGTTCGCATATGTTCTCTTCATCTTCTTTTAAAATCTTGTATACGTGCATCGTTGCCTTTGTTTTTATTGGTAGGTTATTGTATTGTACACTACTGACTTTTGCCCTATTTTTGGTAATTTCTCTGTCTGATCGTCCCATACTCGTCAGTATCTTCATTCAGCTTCATTTCATTGCATAAATATTTCGGCACGGCTTCGATTCTTATCTTATATATACCTATTAGGGTGGTCCTTATTTATGGTGTTTTCGAAATTTCCTGCGGACAAGGTGGAAAAAGTTTGCAAATAAATTTAAAAAAAAGTACCCAAAACTTGAAGTCTGTAGGTCAACTCAAAGTACTGCCTACAAGGCAGTGAAATTTGGCATACGTCTTCCGTACAGTGATAAACGTTTTTTTAACTTCCCGTTTCTCTGATATCAGAGAAAAGAGGAAGTTATTGTATTCACCCCGAAAATGAAAAGTTGAGTTTTCACTAGATCTCGACGTTTTGAAGTCTAGAGAATCATCTCCGATCATTTTCAGATGGACGTCTGTGTGTGTGTATGTATGTGATCAATTTTTTTGGCCAACGATATCTCGAGAACGATTGGTCAGATTTTGATCAACTTGGTCTCAATCGACGAGCTTCTTCGAAACTTAAAACTGATTAGATTTTGGTTTCGATCGGTTCAGTGGTTTTCGAATTATTTAAAAAACAAAATTCTGAAAAATAAAATAATCATGATATCTTGAGAATGGATGAATGGATTCAAATGAAAATTGGTACCACAGGGTTTTTTGGAGCGCTGATTACGAACCTAAAGTCAGATTTTTTTTTCGATTCATTTAAATAACAAAATTTTGAAAAATAAAATAAAAATCATGATGTCTTGACAATGGATGAATGGATTTGAATGAAAACTGGTACCACAAGGTTGTTTGGGGCGGTGATCACGAATCTGAAGTCAGATTTCCAAAATTTATGATGGCGAATTTTTTAAGCTCAACTTAGCGTGAGAACGGGAAGTTGAAGGGCTGGCACATGGGCAGCCTAAACCCGCTTGTTTTCCAAAAAATCGCCCAATTTTTTGTTGAATACCTATGACTATAGGAAAGACGTATACCAAATTTCAGATTTTTCTAAGCGCTATTTAGGCAGGAAAAAAAAAATAATGGAGTGAGCCCGAATTTCCATGTAAATCAAATGGGAAAATTCGCTGCCTTATAGGCAGTACTTTGAGTTGACCTATGGACTCCAAATTTTGGGTACTTTTTTTTTTATTTATTTGCAAACTTTTTCCACCTTGTGAAATTTCAAAAACACCGTAAATAAGGACCACCCTAATACCTATATATATATATATATATATATATATATATATATATATATATATATATATATATATATATATATATATATATATATATATATATACAGGGTGATTCACATCCCACAGGAAAGATTTCAGTTTTGGACTCCTTACCCAAATCTAAGAATAAAGTTCCTTATCGAAAATGTCGAGGGTCCAGCCGTTCTGGAGTTACAGAAGGTTTTGTCCTTCCAATCAGAGGGCCGTGTTGTGCCTCGTTCAATCACGTATTAAGCCTGTAAAATAAACGGTGCCCCCTACATATGAACTTTGACTGTATAAATTCGACGTACGCGATTTTGAGGTACCTTCTAATGTCAATCGTCGTCTCTGCTACATAGTTTTCTCTGTCCAGGTCGTCCAATTGGTGATTCTCTTGCCCCACGACTTTTGCTCTGTAGACGACGTTGTCCAGGTAGTCAGACTGACGATTCTCGTCATACAGATCGTTCGCTTCGTAGTTTTCCCTATTCCGGTCGTTAGCTTAGTAACTCCCGTGCCCCACGTGTCCAACGCTCTGTAGACGACGTTGTCCAGGTAGTCAGGATGACGATTCTCGTCATCCAGCTTGTTCTCTTCGTAGTTTTTCCTATTTCAGTCCTCAGTTTAGTAGTTCCTATGCCCCACGTGTTTAACGCTCTGTAGACGACGTTGTCCAGGTAGTCAGACTGACGATTCTCGTCATACAGATGGGTCGCTCCGTAGTTTTCGCTATTTTTGTCATCAGTTTGGTATTTAGCTGGTCCCACGTTTAACGCTGCGTAGACGACCTGGTTAACCTGACCACCCGGACAACGTCATCCACAGAGCGTTAGACACGTGGAACCCGTGAACTACTAAACTCAGGACCGAAATAGGAAAAACTACGAAGAGAACGAGCTGGATGACAAGAATCGTCAGCCTGACTACCTGGACAACGTCGGCTACAGAGCGTTGGACACGTGGGGCCAGCGAAATACCAAACTGATGACAGAAATAGCGAAAACTACGGAGCGAACGATCTGTATGACGAGAATCGTCAGTCTGACTATCTGGACAACGTCGTCTACAGAGCAAAAGTCGTGGGGCAAGAGAATCACCAATTGGACGACCTGGACAGAGAAAACTATGGTCATGGAGCGAAGACGACGATTGACATTAGAAGGTACCTCAAAATCGCGTACGTCGAATTTACACAGTCAAAGTTCATATGTAGGGGGCACCGTTTATTTTACAGGCTTAATACGTGACTGAGCGAGGCACAACACGGCCCTCTGATTGGGAGGACGAAACCTTCTGTAACTCCAGAACGGCTGGACCCTCGACATTTTCGATTAGGAACTTTATTCTTAGATTTGGGTAAGGAGTCCAGGACTGAAATCTTTCCTGTGGGATGTGAATCACCCTGTATATATATATATATATATATATATATATATATATATATATATATATATATATATATATATATATATATATATATATATATATATATATATATATATATATATATACTGGTACACTAGGGTGTCCGTTATTTTGGTCATTCTTGAATTTCATCCATCCTACCAGAAAAATATGTTCATATTATGGAAAAAAAAATCCTTGCCAAGATTGAGCCTAATCCGTTCACGTTAACCTGTCACCCGAAACGATTGAAGATTTCCATCAAAAATTCATTGGTTTTTTCCATTTATTTTTGATAAATTGTTTTTGCTAGTTAAAATCGTTCTATAAAAATTTTTTGCCACGTAAGATTGATGTTAATACTTTCTAGTAAATGTAGAAAAAATGAAATTCCGAAAAAATTCAAGTATTTTGTAGTTCAAGTTGTCAAAAATCGGAATAAAAGCCGAATAATGCCGTAAAAGTGATGATTTTTGACAGCTCTAAGTACAAAATACTTGAATTTTTTTGGAATTAAATTTTTTCTACATTTAAAAGAAAGTATGAATATCAATCTGACCCGGCAGAATATTTTTTTCAATCGATTTTAACTAGCAAAAAAAATTTATTTAAAATAAATGAAAAAAACTAATGTATTTTAGATGGGAATATTCAATCGTTTTGGGGTACGAGTTAACGTTATCGGATTAGGCTCAAACTTGGCAGGGATTTTTTTTTTCATGATATGAACATATTTTCTTGGTAGGATCGATGAATTTCCAAGATGACCAAAATAACGGACACCCTACTAGTACACATATATTAACCCATATTCTTTCCTCGACAGACATGAAGCATAGTGCTGACAACATCTCTTTAATCGGCGTATACCTATAATTACATTTCAGACTAGTTCTCATGGCTCTCTTTTGAGCCTTCTGCAGTAGTTCCAGAGGGTATTTATTGAAGGTAAGCATCAAGGTGCTGGAGTATTCAAAGTATGGTGCAATTATTGTTTTATAAATGGTGACGCACGTGTACATATTTGATACAAAGCGGCTTATTCTATACAGATTAAAAGTTCTACAGATTCGTTTTTACAGAGTTCGTTTCTACAGAGCAAATATCCTGCACGGTTCGTTTCTACAGAATGATTATGAGATCGATCCTACAGATTTTTGCATAGCATGTTAGACAGGTTCGTTTCGACATAAAATTAATTCGGACCTTATATAGTTTTGAGTTACAGTTGCCAAAGAGAAAAATTGAACCCTCACTATGGACTTTTTTGCATAAAAAAAATTTTTTCTCACAGTTTTATATGAATAGAAAAAAATCTAAAAATGATTTCTCCGTAATAAGATAACCATTAAAAGATGCAGTGTTTAATGTACTTCTTAGTGAATTTATCTAAGACAAATCAAAGGATATACACTCTAGGCGAAAATAATTTCTTTCTACTTTGAAAAGACATGAACCGGTAGTATATGACAAATAATTTTTTTTTTTTTGAGAAATACGTATTTTTTTTACAAAAAGTACTTGGAAAAAAATCGGCGTCACAAAAAAAAAATTTCGAGCTGGAATGCCCCATACCTATGTATGGAGCTTGTTCAATTAATATACATATAAGATATAACTACAAGAATAAGTTTTTTCCCAATAAGTTGATTTTGTTTGACTTAATCATAAAATTACCCAAACACATTGGACACACCAATTTGAAAAATTCGAAAACATTTCTGAGTATAAAGGAGTATAAAAGACATCTGTCGAAATTTGGTGATTGCATGTCTAAAGGTCATGATTGAAAAAATTATTTCAGTTTTATTTATCCTCTCAAAAATGAAGTTCTTACTTTGGAATCGGAAACCAAATTTCTTGTGGTATATTTTATTCATTTGTCTTTGGAAGAAAATCACCATTCATTAATATTTATCGGTAATAATAAAACAAAATTATAACCGAAAATTCCGTTTTTTTTCGATAACTCGAAAAATATTTGAGATAAAACCTATTTAGGATTTTTTTTTCTTCAGTTCCGAAATGATCCTCCAAGTATAAAAAAAACCCTCTGTGGCAGTTTTGACAAGCTTACGAGGCTATACTCTTTTATCTGAAAAATTTTTCCCCACAACCATTCATTTTAGAAATATTCAAGTGGACTGTTTCAAATGGGACACCCTGTATATGTGTATGCTAAGAGGCTGATTTTTTTGGATAAGAAATGATGTCCTACGTTGAAAGAGAATTTCGCAAAATCCATGGGTCAATTTGTTCTAAGCATAGTCAACAGGACATGTGACGAAATCGGCGAATTTTGATATCAAGTATTGAACTAGGAGATACCTATAACGTCTTCAAGTGAATAAACACCACTAAAACCCCGTTTTTCGTACTGGCAAACTCCCAAATTTCATGTTTTGTGACTTCTACTGTCATGAGATAGAGATCTAGAACCAGTGGAAGTAACAGGAGTGAGATAGGAGGTAGAAAAAAAAAAAAATTTTGGTAATGCGGTTTGTATTTAAAGTAGGCTGAAAATATGAATATACATATGAGAGATTGATCTGGCCAATGAATTTTTCGGTCGAAATCCTAAATATCCAATATAAAAGTATCATTACTATCAACAATTTCTGAGAATCTTCGATTGATTAGCTGATAATTAGAGTAACGGCAAAAAATAAAAAAATCCCGAAACCGGTTGACCTGTGGGCCAACCCAAAACTTCCCGCTGTGTATTGATTCGTTACAATAAATTGATACTATCGTGTTTATAGTACACATTAAAGAAAGTTATAAGTATAGTTAGTTTTCCGTATTCGAATTTTTATCCGTCTGATTTTTAATGAAAAATAGAGTTTTTGTCACATGTCAACATTCTTCGGTTTCAGGGAGTTATATTTAATGTTAAAAGATATCGTTCAGTCTTAATAAGATTTTAGTCTTGGTATACTTTTCCGATCGCTGCAAGAATCATTCAAATCGGTTAATTCGTTTTTGTCGTGCAATATATTTTAAGGGGACCAGTACAGCTTGGTTTGGAAGATTTGGAGTACTCCAAAATTTATTTATTTGTCAACCAAAGTTTATTGCACATCGAAAAAAAATTTTCCTAGAAAAACTTTGTCGTAAGGTTTCAGGCACATCGTTGGTCCAATTCAATCTTTCAAGGTCTTGCTTTTTTCAGACAGCAATTCTACATCGTATGAACGTAGGTATTGGTGAAAAAAAATTCATGTGAAAAGTTACGGCCAATTATCAAAAATTTCCAATATTTAGACTACTAATTTGCAAATAACTTGGCCAAAACGAAATTGTAAAAAAATTCCCTCGTTCACACGATGAGGATTTCTTTTCTGAACAAAATGAGTCCTTAACGACCTTGATCGGAACAACGATGTGCCTGAAACCTTACGACAAAGGTTTTCGGAGAAAATTTTTTTTTTGATGTGAAATAAACTTTGGCTGAGAAATAAATGCATTTTGGAGTACTCCGAATTTCCAAAACCAAGCTGTACTGGTCCCCTTAAACTAATCGGTCGATTTTGATGAATCTTACGGCAATCGAAAGGGCTATTCAAGACCTAAATCTGATTAGGTTTTGAGACTAATCGCACGTACAGCTTAGGAGTTATGCGCGAATAACATGAAATTTTTATTCATTTTTTATTTTATTTTATTTTTTATTTTTTAAATAACTTTGGAACTACTCAACCGATCGACTCCAAAATGTAATCAGATCTAAGTCTTGATGAACCCTTCCGATCGCTGTAAGAACCATTCCAATCAGTCGATTCGTTCTAAAGATATCGTATACGACAAAAAATTTGTTTACACACACACACACAACACACGCGCGCGCGCGTGGACATCCATCTAAAAATAGTCAGAATAGCTTCCTAGGACCTCAAAACGTCGATATCTGATGAAAACTCGATTTTCGAAAATCGGACCGAAACCAGTAACTTCCCTTTTTTTTTGAAAATTCTTAATCTTCATAGCGGGAAGTTAAAAATACCACTAAAAATCAATGCTTTTCTTATACGAAAAAGTAAGGCTTCCTAGGGGCGGGTAAATATCGACGAAAAAAATTGACATTTCTTTTGAATTATTTTGAACCAATTTGAGGGGTGCAACCATTAGAATTCGGTTTTATGCTTCTTAAGGACAGGACTATTATGTAACCGCCCATTGTAACCGGAATGTTGTGGTAACACTGAGTTCTACTAACTAGGAGTGTACCAGAATTCCGGTGCACCCAATTTGTTGAAATTTGGAGAGGTGTTTCTTTGGCCCAAAATACTAGCCCTCTGATTTTCAATTCCATTCCATAGGCCTTCCTCCTTCTAAGAAATATATTTATCGTGCAATTTATTGGTCCTTCGACATGGCTCTAGATTGATGCAGCGAACCTAAATATGTCACTGAAACTATAGTCGTTCGACCATGAAAATGATTATTCCACACGTTAATTTTTTATATCATTGTTTTTTTAATTGTTTTGATATTTTTTCAATTGAAATTTTTTTATTTTTTTAATTTGAAAAAAAAAAAAAAAAAAAAAAAACAAATTCATAAAAACAACGATATGGTAAACTAACGCATTGAATACTCATTTTCATGGTCGAATGACTATAGTTTCAGTAATATATTTAGGTTTGCTGCATCAATCTAGTGCCATGGCGAAGGACCAATAAATTGCACGATAATAATTTTTCTCAGGAGAAGAAAGGCCTATGAGATGAAATTCAAAATCAGAGGGGTGGATTTTGGGCCAAAGAAACACCTCTCCAAATTTGAACGTAATCCGTGCGCCGGAAGCCTGGTATACTCCTAGTAAGCTCTGTTTCAGATAAAAATTGTAAGTGATTGAGAAATTCAGTGACGTCCTTTTTCGGTCAAAGTTTTTTCGATGAAACGATTTGAACCGTTTCTTGATTTTACGAGGATTTTTGACGGAGTCAAAGTTCGGTAGCGGACATCCGTATAGCGGCCAAGTTTTTTAACGAAGTGAATATTGTCAATTGATGAGTTGGATTCAAGATTTGACCATGAAACAATTTGGATGCACCCAGGTAAGTGAACGTTAATTATGCCATGTATAGAACCCTATTGTAAAAATTTCATGAGTACATGGGTTGAAAATCACAACCCCTGCTTTGAAAGAGAGAAAGCACCCATGGAGACTAACCTTGGGAAGTATCTCTGCGAAGCGTTCGTGTTAATTAATCTTCCACGAAAATCGAACAATTTGTATGAACGGGCTCCCATCCCCTGACTTTCGAAGAATGATACTTAAATTGCACAAAGAGCTTTAGTTCATGCATTGTGCAAAGCGTTGTCCGTAGCCGCAAGATCCTGAAAATCCTACAACGTTATTCTCATTTACCCATATTGATTCTGCAACGCTTATCATACAGGTAGCACTTCTAAGTTGATGGTGCCTTGTTAATAGTCCAGTCGAGATAGACATTCACCTGGAAATAATTCGGGGGTGCGATTTTTTTTTTTTTAACTTCGGGGGATGTGGTTGAGAGTGTAAATCTCGATTTTCGGGAAAATCTCGCCATTGCGTTCGGCGCCATCTTGATTTAAAAGTGAAATTTTTTGTTTTTCCAAAATAACTCGCTTATTTACAAGTTTAGAGCGAAAATGGTAGAATCCAAAGTTGTTGGGAATTTAATTTCCCACAACTTTGGTGATTATCACTTTTACCCTAGGATCGATATTTGCAGAGTTATACTGCATCTCGTTTATTATCAAGTTTATCGAAGAAATGGTAATATGTGGTCAGGTAGGGAATCTTATTTCCTTCAACTTTGGTTATCACCATTTTTACCCTACCTTTTGTAGGTGAAAATGGTAATAACCAAAGTTGAAGGAAATAAAATTCCCTACCTGACCACCTCTCACCATTTTTTCGATAAACTTGATAATAAACGAGATGCAGTATAACTCTGCAAATATCGATCGTAGGGTAAAAGTGACCTCTGGTGCAAAAACCGTTCGCCAAGTACATTAATGTGATACTTCCCACAAAAATAGTTTGCAGCCATTTAATCTACAAAAGTATTGAAACCAATGGACGTTACCAAGTACAAATAAATTTGCTCCCAATTAATTTCTGAATGTGATCCAGTCTTAGTTTTCGGTAGGAATTTACGATTCGATATATATAATGTGGGTAACACGTAATAAAATGCGACATACGAACTCACAAGAAAAGATCAATCAAAATTAAAATTAGGAAAAAACAAAGAAAAGAAAAAAAAAATTGGAGGTAGTGGTACTTGGCGGGCATTTATATTTTCTTCTAATTTTTACAAAAGCACCAGAGGTGCTTTTGGGGGGGGATTTCATTACTTTTTGTACCATCCCGATTCGTACTTAGTCTTGTTCGTGATGAATTGTATAAATTTTGACCCTCTAAAAATTGGTTCAAGCTTTAAAAAAGGTTTGTGGCACTTGATAAGAGTACGTATGAATTTTTGTGGATTTTTATTAAAAAACGTTCAGACCTTAGCAGCTGATCCGATATATGCGGAAATCGACAATATCCGTGTTTCAATTTAGCATAACTCGAAAACTATACATCTCACAAAAAATGTTAGGTATAAAAAAGTTTCAGTTTGAAGTGATGACTAGGCGATGACATACGAAAAAAATATGGGGGTTCCGGAAAGTTGAAAGAAAATTATTATAAAATTAGTTTTGAAAATTTCTTAACAATCATACGTTTTTTATTGCTCAAAATTTCAGAGAATATTCCTTTATAGTGTAAAAAGAATGGGTATAAATTTTGTCGTGGTGCTAGATTTCGTCTAGGAGATATGAATTTTTCACCGAATTCATTTCGAACCAAAAATACAACTTTTTCAGCACTCTGTGAAATTGAAGGAATGAAAGTACAGATTATAAAGTTCTGTTTATTTAACGGTTTTTAAAGATTTTATCAGTCGATACGAAGTCCTTGTGATACAAAGTTTTTGTTGTTGGTTTTTTTTCGAAATAAATTCAGTAAAAGATTCATATCTTCTAAGCTAAATCTGGCTCCATAATAAAATTTATGCACGTACTTTTTACACTAAGGTACCGAAGGGTAATCAGGCCTAGAGTATAATGAAGCCTATCTCAAAAATACTGGACTTACAATAATGTGAATGTATTAGTTTTTAAAGGGAACATAAAAAATGAAAATTCACAGCTAACACCAATCCAGTATAAACTATATCCTTAATACTTCTTATTACATTAGCAATATTGAGAAGTGCGGATAATAAGGCCTATGTGCATCGCATAGTAAAGCCTGTTCCTTCTTCAAAGTCAATCTTGTTTGAAAATATCATTCTTGTACAAATGATATACCTAATATAAGTATAAATTGATGAGTGCTTACACTTTAAATCTAATTAGAAAATTATTTATAATGGTTTCATGGTTTTCCGAAAAGATGAAAAAGGCTTACGCCTTGAGAAACAACCCAGGCCTTGTTAAGCATTATTTTTTTTATATTGTAGTCAAAATTACGAGGCATAAAGACATATTATTCATTGAAATGTATGTTTGAAATTATAAGAAGCAACACTTGCCACCTTCATGAGATAATTATCTTTAAGTAAAAATGATATAAAGCAATTTGAAATAAGGTGGGCCTTATATGCCTCAAGTGCTTTAAATAGAAGAATATTCTCTGAAACTTTTAACCCCAAAAGACGTGGTTATTGAGAAATTTTGAACACTAATTGTAGTATAATTTTTTTTTTCAACTTTACGGAACCGCCAATATTTTTTGTATGTCATCACTTTGAAGTTTACTTCAGGCTGAAACTTTTTTATACTCCGCATTTTTTTGTATGATGTATAGTTTTCGAGTTATACTTAATTAAAACTCGATCCACGACGCTCGCTGTTGGAAACGTACAAATTTCCTCATTCATCTATGGGAAATCCATGGGAAATTTCGCTATAATCTTTTCTCCGTGTAAAATCGCTACATAGGCCGTAGAGCTCTCATGCGGGTATAGAGACTCGACTGAATCCCGCGCCGCGCGTTAAAAATTCTTCTTAATGTTCTTGGCGCGAGACTCTTGATTTGAAAATTTCCCGCCTGATAGGCTACTTCGGGGTTATACGCGCGCCACGGCGTGGCTACTTCGTTCCGAGCGGTACTGGCAACACTGCTGGATGGCGACGACGACGACGACGATGGAGACGGAGAGGACGAAAATTCTTGATCGAATTGAGCATTTCGCTAAATCGGAATATTATATCTCAGCTCTTCGTCCACCGATTGCATAAAAGTTGGGCTTAAATGAAAGCTATTTGAAGCCATATTCTGAGATAAATATTTGAATCTCGTGTGTAACTCGAGTCAGAAAATATAAGGATAATACAATCGCCGTATAGGCTGTAGAGCTCTCACGCGGGTATAGAGACTCGGGTCGAGTCTCGCGCCGTGCGTTAAAAATTCTGTTTAATGTACTTGGCGCGAGACTCTACCGAGTCTCTTGATAATCACCAAAGTTGTGGGAAATTGAATTCCCAACAACTTTGGATTCTGCCATTTTCGCTCTAAACTTGTAAATAAGCGAGTTATTTTGAAAAAATTTCACTTTTAAATCAAGATGGCGCCGAACGCAATGGCGAGATTTTCCCGAAAATCGAGATTTACACTCCCAACCACACCCCCCGAAGTTAAAAAAAAAAAAAAATCGCACCCCCGAATTATTTCCAGGTGGAGCTGTTTTTATGTCTATCTCGACTGGACTATAAATAGAATATGTCACAGTCCGTAGTGCCAACAATTCGCGGTGATTAGGCGATTACACTTCTCCGCGTGGGTTTAATTTAGCTTCGTACCTCCAATTTGCGAGAATTGCAAAAGGCGTATACGATTCTTCTTAATTTCGTATATTATTACATATACTCGTATACATTTTTTGAGAGGTTGGTTCACGAAAGAGTTATTCAGAAACTGATCCACTGTGTCCAATAATGAAATCAAAAGTAGTAGGTATACCAATTTGACGAAGAAATCAAAATTATTGCGGAGTTCATATCCCCTGAGTCACGGGAATGAACAGTAGAAACGAACAAAATGTGTCGAAAATTTGTGTCGCGGGAGAACTATTCAACATAGAGTATAATTCCATATTTAAACGCGTGCGAAAATATGATATTTTCTATTGCATTCACCGCGCCTCGTGCGGCATTCACAATTTCCTCACAGTATGACAATATTGAATCAAAATGCTGAAAAAAATTATAGCCTATACTGACCCCAAAAAGTAATTTATCTTTGATGAGATCTAATAATTTTTTCAAAAATATGACTTTAGACAGACGTGTAAAAATTTTATTTCATCTTTCTTGAATTTAACATATACCTCATAAATTAATTGTCGGACGATGATCAGCTTTGGTGTTATTATTTATCATGCTATTCCTCCAAAATCTGATTAATTTAGTTTTTATTGTGGACTTCACGGTTTTTCCGTGAAAAGATCTCCAACTATAGACTGCGGCTGATCACTCAAGCAATCTGCGCGGGGGGTATCACCGCGCGCAGCTTATGAATTCAAACGACTGTGGATGTTTCTAATACTTAAGGGGGGACTTTGAACTTTGATGAAAACGATTTCTCCGTTTTCGAAATCACTGAAAAAATGTAATTAAAAATTGCCTTTAGTAAGATTTAGATTATGGTAATATAGGCCAGTCACCAGAACAAAAAAAAGTACGTTCATAATGCAATCTTCTACAGAATTGATTTTCTTGTTGGAAAAATGTTCGGGAGTGTCCCCTGAATGTAAATTCAAGTTGGGCGACCAGCCGGCCGCACGGGCGGAGGGGGGCTCAGCCGTCATCTTGGAAAACACGTTTTATCAAATATCTTTTAAACCGTGCATAGGACGACAAAAATAGTAGGGATCATTTTCGTAGATAATAAAATTTTCTACGACTTTTGTTGCGTACTTTTTTCTGTATAGTGCATAGATTTTCATTTATAGCGCGGCAAATTTTCCTCAAAATCATTATTGCTCAATACATAATAGTTAGCAGTTGACGAAACAGTAAAAACAAGTAAGTTTGGCACGCTATAAATCAAAATCTATGCGCTATACGAAAAAAAGTTTCAAAAAAACAATGTAGAGAATTTTATTACCTACGAAAACAGTTCCTACTATTTTCGTCGTACGACGCACGGCTTACAAGATATTTGATAAAACGTGTTTTCCAGGATAGCGGTTGAAGCTCCCCTCCCCCCAACCCATCGTCCAGGCAACTTGAATTTACATTCAGGGGGCACCCCCGAACATTTTTCAGCAAGAAAATCAATTCTGTAGAAGATTGCAGAATAAAAGTACCTGGCAACTGGCCTAATATGTGTGAAAAAAAAAATAATAAAAAACTGAAAAATCGTTTTTATCAGAGAATAATCTATGATAATATATTCAATGTTACTGAACTGCAATTTCTTTTTCGCGTTATCCCTGTAGCATTACACACTTCTTTTTTTTCGGGACATACTTGCCACAATGGGATCTGTGGGATCCCACTTGAATTTTCAATTATAACTTCAAGTAAAATGATCCCATTTTAATACGCTTTTTTCGATAGCAAATCGGTCGGGAAGTCTGTCTATGTATAGACCAAAACGTGAAAGTTTGAGATTGTTCAGATGTATTCGGTTGAAAAAATGTTTTCTTCCGCGAAACGCGAAATAATCCTTTAGTCTAAGAGCTGACGACAAATTTCATCGTTTGATCGATAGATCGATAATTCTCACCTTATTATACTGCCTCAACATCACTAATAATTGATCGGGATGTCTGGCAGGATTTTAGTAGTGGGGGCGGTTGCGGTATGGCCGTAAAGGGTTAAAAAAAAATCAATGAAACGTCTGATTTGTAGAGCGTTGATTTTTGGTGTGATAATAGTTCATTATGTTTTATTTACAATAACAATTATGCCAGACACATTGGTTGGTGGAAAAGTACCCCCAGACAGCGTTATAAGTGCGCAAAAACCACCCCTAAATTTCGACGAAACGCAACTCTGGGGACCATGTTTTCTCCACGTTTCAGACGATTCTGAGTTGATTGGTATATGTAAACAAATGCCGGTTTTTTACTTCACTTTCAAGAAAAATACTTAGAAATATCGCGAGTACCACCGCCAAATTTCGTCAAAACCCGACTCTGGGGACCATGTTTTCTCCACGTTTCGGACGATTCTCAGTCGATTGGTATATAGGTACATATAATCTATGAGACGATTAAGGGACGTTTTTACGCATTCATAACGCTGTCTGGGGTACTTTTCCACCAACCAATGTGTCTGGCATAATTGTTATTGTAAATAAAACATAATGGATTACTACCACACCGAAAATCAGAGCTCTACAAATCAGACGTTTCATCGATTTTTTTTGAACCCTTTACGGCCATACCGCAACCGCCCCCACTACTAAAATCCTGCCAGACATCCCGATCAATTATTAGTGATGTTGAGACAGTATAATAAGGTGAAAGTTATCGATCTATCGATCAGACGATGAAATTTGTCGTCAGCTCTAAGTCTATTGCTTGCGGTTTCCCTGGTTGAAATAATCAACCGACTTGCCTACAATGTCGCGCGCTCCTTAAGGGGATGGTCTAGTCGATTTTTACCGGCATAATTATTCTTTCGAACATCTCGGAAACGAAGGTCTCAATCGGATTGTCCTTTTGGCAGCGGATGATCGACGAGCAATGAGTTCGAGTTAGCATGAAAATTCAAGAAAATAGAATGATTTTTTTTTTTTTTTATATCGTCAAGTGTGAGCGTGTCACTTATGTCGACTTATATCAGAGTCTACGCATCCTTTTCGGAAAAACGAGCTTCGAAGCACCATTCTATAGGGAATTACGAACACACCCATCAAAAAACATCTCTGTTTCATGCAGAAATGAGGTCTGATTCTGAAAACTCGTAGTTGGTTGTGATTAGCGGTTGTAAATTGTTGGGAAGCCATGATAATTCTCGGTTCGGGCCGAGGTTCCGGCATTGCCCGAGGGAGAGCGCTCAGCTCGCGAATCGTTGCATCGTCTTCTCCTTCGCATAGCTACTGAGTGAGAAGAAGACGCAGCGATTCGCGCGCTGAGCTCTCCCGCTCGGGCAATGCAGGAACTAAGAATTGTCATGAGATCCCTACAATTTACAATTGCTAATCACAACGAACTGCGAGTTTTCAGAATCAGACCTCATTTCTGCATAAAACAGAGATATTTTTTGATGGGTGTGTTCGTAATTCCCTATAGAATGGTGCTTCGAAGCTCGTTTTTCCGAAAAGGATGCGTAGACTCTGATATAAGTCGACATAAGTGACACTCACACTTGACGATATAAAGAAAAAAAAAAAAATCATTCTATTTTCTTGAATTTTCATGCTAACTCGAACTCATTGCTCGTCGATCATCCGCTGCCAAAAGGACAATCCGATTGAGACCTCCGTTTCCGAGATATTCGAAAGAATAATTATGCCGGTAAAAATCGACTAGACCATCCCCTTAAGATCTCGGTTCTCGCATGTAGCTTTGATAACTACCGACATAAGGCGAAGTTCTTTGAAATTTTTCGAATTGTTTTAGAAAGCCTCCTGATTGGCTATTACGTCGTTATTTGCCATGCCCTTCTTACGGGGATGGGTGAAACTCACTTTGGAGGATTCAGTTGACTCGTGCCTTGCCGAACAGTTAGCATCGTCGATTTTTGATCTCATTCTTCTTGCCTACGTTTGCGATTTAATTTTCTTAATTTTCTCATTTTTCGAGTCATTCAATTTCTATAGCTTTCTTGATTGTTTTCATTTTTCGAGTCATTTTTACCATAGCTGCCTTTTCTTACATCTACTTCTAGATTCTATAGCCTTCTTGATTGTTCTAATTTTTCGAGTCATTTTTTCTACAGCTGCCTTTTCATATAACTATTCCTAAAATTCAATATTCTATATTCTATAGCTTTCTTCATTGTTCTGATTCTTCGAATCATTATTTATTTTTTATTTTTTTTTTCATTTTTTAATTTTGCACCTTTTTCCGTTCGTTACAATTTTCTCATAAAACAGCCCTTTTCAGGGCTACTCGAGCGTCGGAGTGCAATCTTTTGCGGTGAGTTACACACGATATAATTATTACGTCTTGGTATTCATGTTCCCTATTAAAAATATATAGTTGATTTAGAGATATGGCCGGTGTTAAAGGTGTTAAGAATGTAAAAAAAATCGTTTTTCGGCGATTTCGACCTTGAAGCACCACTTGGAAAAATCTGAAAAAATTTGAGGTATCAAATATCGTAGAAGTACAATTAATTTTGAAGGGCCAGGGACCAGCGGTCTTAGGTGCCGATATATGGCTGTTTGAAATTTTTGTTTCGTTCCCAAAATTCAAATTTTCGGCCGAAAATTGAAAATAAATTTGAGATGAAGCATCAGCACAAAGGGGTGTACTTCCGAATAGCGCATACCGCCGATCGATCTGAAATTTGGTATAATAACATATTTTGACCTCCTAATCACGAATAACGTAACGAAAATTGGCGCAAACGCCATTTTGAATATGAAAATCGAAGAAGAACCGATTTAGACTATCTTAGCTTTCCCCAGAAAGGGTGTGTGTGTATGTGTGTACAGCGGAGATCAGGAACTGTGGGGCGTCACTCCCACATTTTTAACAACTCAAAACCTCTCCGCTGTGTGTGTGTGTGTGTGTGTGTGTGTGCATGTGCGTATGTGTGTGTGAGTGTGGGTGTGAGCATTAATTTACAGTCTTCTCAAGGTGTGTTTTAACAGCGGAGAGGGTTTTGAGTTGGTAAAAATGTGGGAGTGACGCCCCACAGTTCCTGATCTCCGCTGTACACACACACACACACACCCTTTCTGGCGAAAGCTAAGATAGTCTAAATCGGTTCTTCTTCGATTTTCATATTCAAAATGGCGTTTGCGCCGATTTTCGTTACGATATTCGTGATCAGGAGGTCAAAACACGTTATTATACCAAATTTCAGATTCATCGGCGGTATGCGCTATTCGGAAGTTTATCCACATAGGCATCTCTTCGTCTTGGAACGTACTGTACTTTAAATGTACTTTCATGAAACATCACTCAATAAATTGTAGAAAATCATCTCGTTTTTTTTTGTTTTTTTTTTTTAATTTTTAAGTAAACAAAAAATACTTGTTTTTTCAAGTTCCACACTGTCGACTTTTTTTTCAAAATCCATCGTCCTTCTAGACTATATCGCGTGTCTAATGGCATAAGGGCGTAAGTGCCAACAAGTCGATTTTAAAAGCAAAAGGGCGTATAATTTTTTTTTTTTTCCGCAATCGCTTTGGAACCGCAAAATACGCATACATCAATCGGAATGAAGATTTTCGAAAAGCTAGGCGGATACGACCTTATGGCTTTTCTATTTTGTCTTTTTCTTTCACATTTGTTAACGGCATGAAGTCGTATCCGCCAAAAACTGTTTTTCATTGCAAACGCTCTAAAAACTTCTGAAACGTGAAAATTCATCAAGATTTGAAAAAAGTCGGAATCTTTTTTATTTTCCAAATTTTTTCCTCGAAACTAAAAGCAAAAGGGCGTATCTACCAGTACATAGGACCTTCTGCTTTTAGCTGACCAGTAACTCAATTTCAATGTTTCTGGATATATTTTCATGAAATTAGCGCGAATACGAAAAAAAATAAATTATACGCCCTTTTGGTGTTTACAACGGCAAAAGGGCGTATAATGGCGCTTACGCCCTTATGCCATTAGACACGCGATATTACAAAATTCTTGACCCATGTGCGATCGAGTTATTTCAATTTCTTCCATGTTTCAAGCATAATTTTAATTAATTCTATACAAAATTTGATTGTCTTCGAGTTAAGCGCGTTTGGTTTTCGTTTTTCATTCTAATGCAGTCTGAAATTTTATAGAATAACAACGACAGATGAAACTTTTCTAACCCGAAAACAAAAAAATTGTTGTATTGAGTTAATTTCGATTATACTTGAGAAATAAAAGAAACTGAAATAACTTGATCGAACATGGCTTAAAAATTTGGTCATATAGTCTAGAATGATGATGGATTTTTAAAAGAAGCTCGAAGGAGCGGTACTTGAAAAAACAAGTATTTTTTTGGTTCCAACTTCAAAAAAACCATCGAGATGATATTTACAATTTTTCGAGGAATTTTCCATGAAAGCACGTTCCGAGCAGTGTTGGGCATATTTATAATTAGCTAATTACAAATTACTAATTACATTTGTAATTTGTAATGAGGAAAAATAAATTACTAATTACATTTGTAATTTGTAATTAGGAAGAATTCAATTGCTAATTACATTTGTGATTTGTAATTAGGAAAAATTCAATTGCTGATAACATTTTTAATTTGTAATTAGGAAAAATTTAATTCCTAATTACATTTGTAATTTGTAATTAGGAAAAATTTAGTTACTAATTACATTTTTAATTTGTAATTAAGAAAAATTCAATTGCTAATTACATTTGTAATTTGTAATAAGGAGAAATTCAATTGCTAATTACATTTTCAATTTGTAATTAGGAAAAATTCAGTTACTAATTACATTTCTAATTTGTAATTAGAACAAATCTAATGACTAATTACATTTGTAATTAGTATTTATTTTCATCCTAATTACATTCGCAGAAAGTAATTAGTAGTTATTTTCCTTCTAATTACAATTTTTCAAAGTAATTAGAAGAATTATTTAATCTAATTACAATTGTTAAATGTAATTGGAGTGATCATACACGACTAAATTATCGGTACATACGGGAATATGTACAAGTTATCTTTGAGTGAATAAAGGTTATAATATATATCCGGTATATGAATATATGTTTATTGATTGCCTTTCGGCGTTTCAAGGCTATTATGGCCAGCCCGGCCTCACAACTTCATACAATGTTTACTCTCATTCCATATTTCGCTTAAATCTATTCTCATCTATCCTAGGGGGAAAACCAGCTGCGCGTTACCTCCAAATTCTCTTTACATAATAACCTAAACCAAAATAAAATAACAACAAAATAAAACAAATTATCTATCGCCTTGCTTCTATGAATCTGACTCAATCTACTCGGTACTATCGGCTTCTTCTGGCTTCCCCCTTTCTACTCTAGCTCCTACTATCTGCCCTTTCTGTCTTACTTTCCCTCCCCCTTGTGTCTCCTTTCACCCCTCTACTTCGTTCATCTTCTCCCTGGCCCTCTCTCTATTCTATCTACTCCCTTTTCCCCCCTCCCCTCCTCCCTCTTCTTCTTTCACTTGCTTTGCCGTTCTTCCGCTTCCAGTTTTTTCAGCTCTCTTTCGATTTCTTTCCTTCTTCTCACTAATTCCTCTCTTTTTCTCGCTTCCGCCCCTCTTTCGCCTTCCTTCTCCTTCCTTTCTCCTTCTTTTTCTTCGTCGTTTATCTCTGTTATCCATTTCTCCTCTCGTTCGTCCCACTTCTCCCATTTTCCTTCTATCTTTACTCTCCCTTCTCCCATCTCTACCCTCTTGCCCTTCTTTCTTTCTTCTGCAACTCTTCCTCTCACCCTCCACCTGTTTCTCCTTTCTATGAAGGTGTAGTCGTGGTCTGCCCTCACCCTTTGCTCTTCCCATATTACTTGCTTCTTCTCCATTATAGCTTCTTTCTGCACCTCTGATCTGCACTCGAGTATTATCAGACTTTCCCCTCTTGCTATCTCCTTTCTTACTCCCTCTCTTCTCCATCTCCTCCCCACTGCTTTGGCTAACCACTTCTTTACCTCCTCCTTCTCGTCTCCTTCGTTCAGCTCTAGCCCTCGTAGCACTACGTTTCTTCTTCTTTTTCTCCTTTCCTCCATCTCCCTTTCCCACTTCGCGTCCTCCCCTTCTTTTCTCTCCCTTTCTTTTGCGTCGCTATCTTCTGCCTCACCCCCCTCGGTGATGCTTTCGTCTTCCTCCGTTTCTGACTCTTCGCTGGAGGGGTTCTTCTCATCGGCCTCCCCGCCTGCCCTCTCTTGTTTCCACTCTGTTGTCTTGCGTTCTCCGAGTCTCTTTATTTCCCTCACTATCTTTTCCACTCCCTCCTTAGTGCTTGTGTTTATTTCCCTCAGCGTGTCTCTGACTTTTTCCATTGCCTCAAATAGGTCTTTAACTGTGAGCTTCCTCTCCTTCCTCCTTCCCTGCCCCTCTTCGTTCTCTGCCATTCTTTCTCTCTCCTTCTGCCCCTCTCTCTACTGTCCTTTCTGCCTTACCGACTCTTTTCTCTTACCACCTTGCGTTCTTCTTCCTTATCGCTCTATCTCCCGCCTTCTTCTTACATCCGCCAGGTGTCTCCCTCCTCGCCCTAACCACCTGTCTCGCCACGTTTCTTCCTAACCTCTGCTGCTGTATCTTTTCTTTTCGTCTTACTTTCTTCGTCTTACTTTCTTCCTTTTCCTTTTCCTTTTTTCTTTGCTGCACCTTTTCCCTTCTTTTCCTTTACTCTGCCCCTGCTTCACTTTAATACTTCCACTTTTCTTTACCTCTCACACTTTGGCACTTTGGGTATTTCTATGCCCTTTACCTCGTTGCTGCTAGGTTGTTACTAGGCTAATCTCCTATTGTCCTGCTGGCTATCTTCTTTTCTTCCCCTCCCTTTCCCTTTCCTTGCTGTTCTCTCTCGCCCGCGTCATCCTAACCTCTCCCCGCGTTGCGTGTTCTTTATCTAGTTTTGGCCTTTATTTCTATCTCCTTTTCCTTGCCTTCATTTCCACCTACTGATAACACTTCACACTATCACCTTTCACCTTTTCCTCCGCTTTATTCTCTTTCAGGCGTCTTTTTACCTATCTTTCATTATCCCCTAACGAATTCACTACCTCTTTACTCGGCGCCATTTTTCGACTCCTATATATCCGATATATATCCTATATACATTAATTCGCTGTTATATATACTCATCATAGGGTTATATACCTCGAAATCTCACGGTATGTATTATAACCTTTATTTACCCAAAGATAACTTGTACCTATATATTCTCGTATATTTCGATAATTTACTCGTGTGTGATCACTCCAATTACATTTGACAGTTGTAATTAGATTGAATAATTCTTTTAATTATTTTAAAAAATTGTAATTAGAAGGAAAATGACTACTAATTACTTTCTGCGATTGTAATTAGGATGAAAATGAATACTAATTACAAATGTTATTAGTAATCAGATTTGTTCTAATTACAAATATAATTAGTAACTGAATTTTTCCTAATGACAAATTAAAAATGTAATTAGTAACTAAATTTTTCCTAATTACAAATTACAAATGTAATTAGGAATTAAATTTTTTCTAATTACAAATTAAAAATGTTATTAGCAATTAAATTTTTCCTAATTACAAATTACAATTGTAATTAGCAATTGAATTTTTCTCAAAACAAATTGAAAATGTAATTAGTAATTGAACTTTTCCTAATTACAGATTACAAATACAATTAGTAATTTCAATGTAATTAATTACAATTTGTAATTAGTGATGCCCAACTCTGGTTCCGAGACGAAAAGACGCCTATTTCATTTTTGATGATATCATTTACATTTTTGGAGTCATGAGCGATTCGACATAAAATTTTCAAAAATTTTCGGGTAAAAGTAAAAATCTGAAAAAAAAACTCCGAAGAACTCCTTTCAATAAGTACTACAACATATGTAATAAACAGCCACATCGAAAATGGTCAGGTCAAACGGCTCGTTGACTTGGTATGGAATATCTCATATATATTCGAAATATACCTAGATGGAAGAAATTCCCGGAAAGGCGGAGAATACAACACGATACGTCTACCGCGGGTATCAGTATCACGTTGATACTACGTCCGTCCACCTTTTTCACTGTTCAACACGCTCGTCGACGGGATGCCGAGGAGCCGCGCGGGTTGACGAACACGGTAACGTCGAGGTCTACAAGCCTCACGAAAACCATGAGCCTAATGAAACTATCCTCGAGGAGTCGCGTATGCAGCGTGAGATGTTAGATCTCGCTACAGAGACGAACACGCCACTGAAAGATATTTTTGACGCCGTGTGCAGAAGGTTTATTCTTTATTCTGTCGATAATATAATCTAATCCAACAATCACTTCATACAGTGTCTGTTGTAAAACGTTAGCGATAAATCTGTACGTTTCAAACGTCTTGTCTGGCCGAAGACTACTAATTGAATCCGAGTCCTGATTCCTTTGTAGAAACCCTGTTGTCGCACCGAAGCTTTCGTTTGCCAAAATGAGAAGTTCGATGCAACGGGCGCGTGCAAAAGTGAGGCCGAACATACCAGAAAGCTTACGCGATCTGGCGAATGTTCTGGACACATTCGCCCCTACAGAGGCAGTATACCGTGGCATGGTAGAGGGAGATGACGGCTCGGTAGCCCTAATATTTGCTAGCAACCAGATGCTTGAAGCTCTGGGAACCTCCAGGGAAATATATGTTGACGGTACATTTAAGGTATAGCACTTGACAGAATATGATAACGATACTCAATATTTACAGGGTGCAGATTCTTGCATCTTACGCTACGAAAACCTTCGAAGCGCAGTTTTTTCTACGTATGCTAGGTAGTTAATTTACGCGGTATACCATGAGTTTTTCAATTCCGAATATACATAGATATATGGATGCATTCACGTGAAAAAGATTAGTGAGATGTCAGATATTTTTTCAGATCTGCATGCCAATAAACCTCGGGGAGTTAGATTCTTAGGCCAATGGATTTTACGATAAGTGAAATATTCCTCGAGATATTTGATATTTAACGAATGCACAACTCGGTTAATAGTAATGCGTCAGACATATTTTTGTATTGTTTTGTTTCATTTTCTGAAACTAATTTTGTCCAATTTTGCGGAAATATCTAGGAAATTCACACATGAACTGAAAGAGTTTGTTGAAGCTCATGAAAAAAAATCGCAGACATCTCATTTTTGTTCTCGAGGAAGAAATGTTTGAAATTTTTGGTGCACGAGTCGCCATGCAGATTTTTACAAAATATGTGATCTCTCACTGATTTCTCTCGCGTGAAATCGCCTATACAGGGTGGACCATTTAAATTGGCAAACGTGAATAACTTGAAAATGAAATATTTTCGAGAAAAATGTTCCAAACAAAAGTTTCTTCATTCGAAGAGTCCAATCAATTGGCAATATTTTTTGTCTAGTTAGGTGAAGCTTTCAAGGTCAAACCAGGGTTAACTCCATTTTTGAAATGTCAACTGATATTTTTTTTTTTGCAAGTTCCTGTTCCACATGAAAAAATAAGAAACTTTTGTTCGAAATATTTTTATTTTTCCAACTCCAATTTTTTATGATTACTTTTGAAAGTTTTTCCATTTTTTTTTATTCCCAGCTTCGTGTTCTACACGACAAACTGAGAAGCTTCTATTCAAAACATTTTTTTTGCAAATGTGAACTCTTCGTGGTACTTGGTTTTAAATTTTATTTTTTTTTCGAACTTTGAATTCAAATTCGAATTATAATTGATATGAACCAGTGAATATCAATATTATAACAAAATTTATGAAAAATAATGATTTTTTTCATTTAAATTTGGATTTTCAAAAAAAAAAAAAAAAAATATATCATAATTGGACTCAAAACAAAAAATGTTTCGACCAAAAGTTTCTTATCTTCTCATGTAGTAGAAAACGAACCTGTAGAAAAAAAAATATAAGTTGCTATTTAAAAAAATTGAAGTTGACTCTGGTTTGACCTTGAAAGCCTCCCGAAACTAGACAAAAAGTATTCCCAATCGATTAGGCTCTTCAAATGAAGAAACTTGTCTGAAACATTTTCCTCGAAAATACTTCATTTTCAAGTTATTCGCGTTTGCAAAACTTGAATGATCCACCCTGTATAAAAGCTGATTCTGTTGTGAAGAACTGTTGGTTAATTTTTATTGAAATTTTGTGTGTGGGCTGCTGCAAGTTTCAAAAGTGCAATATGCAAGCACGTTTTGTGCAAGGAATCACGCTACCTGAAGATTATACAAAAATCGGACCAATCGTGTGCAATATCATACTCCGATATAATTATTTTCAGGTGGCACCAAATCATCCGCCGATTTGCCAGCTTTACCCGATCCATATACGTGTCATGGACACCGTGCGTACCACTGATTTTTTTCAATATGCTCTAATAATATGTGAAACTTTGATACGAATGAACCTATTGTTCCTCTCAGGGTATCGCTGCCGTATACGTGCTATGCGGGGCACGGACTCGGGCGTTATATTCGGCGATATTTTCAAAAATCAGTGACCTTGCACCCGGTCTCGTAGACAGTCTCGTGTTCATCATGGGTGATTATGAGCGCGCAGCCATGAGCTCGTTACGGGCGGTATTTCCGAGAGCCAGCCTTCATGGCTGCTGGTTCCACTTTAATCAAGTAAACATACGATAATAATTTACGTAGTCACCCGTGCGCATGTGTGGTTTACTACGATAATCCTCATTCTTGGCACTTTCTCCTACTATCAGGCTCTTGCAAGGCGACGGAGGCACCTAGGGTTGTCAGGAGTTCGGACATCAATTTTGGCGATGTCGATGGCACTACCTCTGGCACCATCGGAACGGTTTGACGAAGGGCTGGGTTTATTAAATGAGTTGGCAGATGCGATTGCGGGAGACCATCCGACAATTCTCCAATTCATGCGGTACCTGCGAACGCAGTGGAGCCCTCTGGCACGAGTTGTCAGTGTGCACGGATGTCCATCCCGCACAAATAATTTAGTAGAGTCGTTTCACAATGAGGCGAAACGAAAGCTCGGTGGTCTTCATCCGAACATTTGGAAATTTATCGGTATGATGTATTTCGTTTTCACACTAGAGCGTATATTGACGACATCACTGTCAGTAAGGCTTTTCTAATGTGTCTCATTTTCAAATGTAGAACATTTACTGGACATGATAGCGAATCAAGGGATCGAGCTGGATCGCTTGCGGAATGGGGGACGAGCTAGACGAGCCCGTACGATCAGAAATATGGCGAGAGATACTCTGATCCAAAACGCCCAGCATGATCTGAGAGTCGGCAGGTAATGTAATCCCAAACGTTTAGCATCACTACTTCTAGAGTTCCTAATGGTATGACATCGACATTAGATCATCCAATAATGAGTGTTTATGTATACGTATTCACAATCTGATCCGATCGCGGGTTTGTCAGCGCTGGTACATGTGACATTGCAGAGGATCCAACAAAGCCTCTGCAGCAGCATAAGTATAGACTATAGTCTAACCCTGTGGAATCAGCTTTTCCGGATTATAACAAGCATTGCAGCTGAATACTGTATTCATCAAATTATAGCTGCTTGTAAAGATTCGGAAAATGTATACCTACTCTTTTCTAAAACAAGTTGAGAAAATTTACACGGTCAAGTATGAATTTTGAGACGTGTATCGGAAAAAAAACGTGTTTAGAAATTTTCATATTACGTAAAGGCGCCATAATTACACAAAAACAGAAAAATCATACAGCCACTATTTTCTCGAATGAGTGTTGCAGTCGTAGCGTGAGTTACTGGCTTATTCACTAGGTTTAATTGCCCCTCTGGTTATTGAGTTATACATGTATGTTGAACTCACGTAATGATTTGCGCAGTCACCTTAGTGCATCTTATATTCGTTTCTCATTGATAAGGTTTATTACGACGTAAATTATAACTTGTACGTATGCTCTAAAGATACACATTGAGGGAATTTTTGGATCGCTGTGTGACTAGGACAGCAGCTTTATTTGTCCGAGGGAATAACGTGCCTGAAGAATGTTCGTAGTATAATGATTACGAATATATTGTATTAAACATATCGACGTATCTTATACTGACAAGTTACGTATCACAAACCATAGAGGGAGCACCAGACGAGGCTGAATTGGTGCAGCCTGAAATGTTAGCTGCTGGGGATCCCAGAGCTGATCTGCAACCAGGTATGATTTTCTGTACGGTATTCGAATTTAAAATTTTCACTGAACTGAATTTAAATCGCTTGTCACGTACTAATTTCTGGCATAAAGTACTGATGGTATTTTCTCGTAGCCCGACGTGGCGGCAGACGTGCTGGACGTGGGCTTCACCCACAAAATAGGGTCGGTGGTGACCCTGCCAGGGTACACGTGGAAGAGGCGAACGTTCCACCGATAGCAGGCCCCGTTGAGTTGGCGCAGGCGAATGCTGGCGACCAACAAGATGGTCGTGATGGAGCGGGGTACACGTGGAAGAGGAAAACGTTCCACCGATAGCAGGCCCCGTTCAGTTGGCGCAGGCGAATGCTGGCGACCAACAAAATGGTCGTGTTGGAGCCGATATAATCGAAATAATCGATAATGGTACATTCAGAAGCCAGCTCGTAATCTTCTAAGCTCTGACTTGTTTCAAGTTTATTTTCTGATAGATCCTTGGCATAAATCTCCTCGGCATTTCAATATCCAACTCTTCTTGAAATATAATATATATACCATTTATTATAGGCAACATCAAGTCTTGCATATTTTACTCAGCATTCAAATAATAATTTAAAAGTCAAGTTATTTGGTTGGCCACGCCTCTCAACGTACATCACACACGCTTTTAACTTAGACACTTACATGTATGTAGCTCAAATTTTATACTTCAGATGATGAGGATATCTTCCATTTGCCTGAAGATGATTTTGAGGTGTTTCCACTACCCGAGGATCCAGTACCGTTTCATCGCGTGGAACCGATAATGGATGCAGAGGGAGAGAATGTCGCAGAACGTCCCGCAGGCACATGCTGTGCCTGTCTGGTGCTACCTGCTACCCATGCCCTAATCCCTTGCGGGCATCGGTGCTGTTGCGCCGATTGCGCTGAACGCATTGCCTTGACTGGCCGATGTCCAATATGTCGGACGGAGGTCACCGGAATTTTGCACGTGGTGGAAATTTAATAATCCAATTAAAAATCGAAAATTTAATTTAAAATAAACAGAAAAAAGAGCATATTTAAAATAAAACTTATCTTTATAGTACTAATCGTGAGTTTTATTTATGCACGATCTGTGGTTGAATCAGTTTGATCCTATCTTTCTAATTTTCGGTCTTAGAATAACTCCTACTTTAGCATATGAATTTTCCAGTTCAGTATTTTTGTTTATTATTATTTTATGATTTCATTGGAAATTTGAGGTTTGGGGAGTTTGATGAGAATTTTAAAGTTTGATTTTCGTAATTGTTGATTGATTCTATGAATTTACTAACTACTATGACTGCTTTAGTCTTCTAAATGTGAATTTCTATACTCGGTTTACCTATCACGCCGTTTTGGCAGAGAGGTAACGCAATTTAAGTGAATCTAATAAGCTCAGCCACCGCTTCGGTTGACTGGCAAATAAAGAAAGAAAAGATTATCATTGCATGGCTCCTTATACCTATGTATACCTCTCATGACGTGACGCGTAGCTTGACCACCGGCGCAAAATATGGTGCGCGTAATTTAGCCAGGTGTTTCTATCGAATGCGTTACAGTATTGGTTCTAGGGATAATACAAAAACTAAATATTATACTCCTTACATTGACATGTCTCATAGTAAATGATTACGTGAGTAATAATATCGCATCTACTACCTTCAATATTTTGTCAAAGTGAATGAACAATTGCAATGCAATTGAAGAGCCTCACAAATATAATGGAACCTTCCTTACACGCTCTTCTCGTTTATACGTTGAATTTTATCGTCCCGGCAGTTCTTGCCTATAAATCATGCACAAATGTTTTATTTATAATGATATTTGTCAATTTCAACATGAATGTAATGATGAAGTAACAGTTATGCAACTATTCCAAATCATAAATGGAGATTGAATGCGATTTTGACAGGTGGGTAAACGACGAAGATTGAAAAATGGATGTTGAGACTCACTGACATTACCACCTTATTTAGCTCGGCCCTGTAGGATAAGCTGAACAATTGGCGTGTACTAATGATCGTACAGGATGTCGTCTGTAGGAACAATTCTGTAGTAACGATTCCGTAGGAACAATTCTGTAGGAACGATTCTGTAGGAAAAATTCTGTAGGAAAAATTCTGTAGCAAAGATTCTGTGGAAACGATTCTGTAGGAACGATTCTGTAGGAAAGATTCTGTAGGAAAGATTCTGTAGGAACGATTCTGTAGGAACGACTCTGTAGGAAAGATTCTGTAGGAAAAATTCTGTAGGAAATTTTGATACCTGCTGTAGGATCGCGCACCGCAGAACTTTTATTCTGTAGGACTGCGTTATGGAGCATAATTGTTCTGTAGGAAAAATTCCTTTGCCCTGCAAAAATTATTTCTGTAGGATCGGTCATGGATACGATCTGTAGGAATCCCCAAGGTGGAAATTTGATTCTGTAGGATCGCGTTATGTAGGATAATTTTTCTGTAGGAAAGATTCTGTAGGAACGATTCTGTAGGACTTTTACTATGTAGGACTTATTTCTGTAGGATCGATGCCCTCTCATTATCGAGGAAAGTGCTGTGAAGAAAAGAGAACAATTTTTTTCTGTTTTCGTAAGTACATATAATATGATACATACATAATATAATTATTAACCCTTATAATTATCTTTAATGAAATAAATTTTTTGATTTATAGAAGCCTTAAATCTATTTTTTTGCCTAAAGCATAACAGAAAGACTAGCCTATTGTGTGTATGTACATGTTGGGCTTTCAACGCAGTATTTTGGTGAATTTTTCTGGAAATACACTGTACATGTATTTGATTTTACAAAGCCAACGATATACAATACACCGAGTACAGTATGTATGTATTAGGGTGGTCCTTATTTTGGATATTTTCGATTTTTTTTCCACGATCCCCCTAAATCGGTTCTAAATAAATAAAAAAAAATTCCTGCCAAATCGGAGCTCGATATTTCAATTTTAACCCGGCCCCCCCGGCAATCAAAGTTTTAAACGGGAAAATACGTGTATTTTAGACTGTCAATTGTTTGAACATTTTTCCAACCTAGTACAAATTGATATAAAAATTCGAGATTTGGCACAAATATTCCCCACAGTATAAGGTATAGTTGTAGTAGTATATCAATTTTTTTTTTTCAATTTATTTATTTTTTTATGAATATCAAATTGATATTTATATAGATCATAACTCCAGAAATTACGGATGTAAAAATTTGATATACTACTTCAATTATACCTTATACTATGAGGAATACTTGTGCCTTATCTCGAATTTTTATATTAATTTTCACTAGGTTGGAAAAATGTTCAAACAATTGACAGTCTAAAATACACGTATTTTCCCGTTTAAAACTTTGATTGCCGGGGGGGCCGGGTTAAAATTGAAATATCGAGCTCCGATTTGGCAGGAATTTTTTTTTATTTATTTAGAACCGATTTAGGGGGATCGTGGAAAAAAAATCGAAAATATCCAAAATAAGGACCACCCTAGTATGTATGTATGTGTGTGTGCACGTACTTATAATCTTTGGTATTGGATTACGTAATAAAGTTTTAATAATGGACCGACGGTAAAAAAAAGTGACGGTTAATCTAATATACGAGTATATGTATAGTATTGAAAGATTTTCTTTAATTGTTTATCGAAGTTGCCTCAATTATTTATTATACGTATGCGATATACGCCAGTGAATTGCGTCCGACATAACGGGCACCTGTCAGCGATTCGCTGTGCGGAATTCGCACAACAACATTGATGCGCGCACGGTATGAACGCGTGGGTCGCTGGTCCGTCATAGCAGACGCAGCACGCGTTCAGGTGTCGCTCTTCCGGCTCTTCGTCGTCGTTAGCTCGTCGGATTCCTGTAAGAACGTAATAAATAGGAACCAATAATGCAAAGACATGATTAATGCCGATTTATGAACAGATATGTGACATTCGACCAATTGAAATACGGACGAATACGTCAATTTTTGGAAAAAAAATCTGAAACGATCTATTCATTTAGTATAGCATCCAGAAAATTTGTTCCCCTTATTCAAAATAATAAATTAATTTCAAACTTGGAGCGAGCCGGCTTTAGGATTTGAATAAATTAATCGCAACTTGAGCGTTTGGGAAATAATTGAAAATTTTGAACGGATTCTATTCCATCATTCCAATTTTGATCATTTCACCATTGTCCTATGAACAAAAACTTTAGCAGATCAATGTTTCGTCCCATAAATCACTTGTAGTCTTTTTTTTTGATAATAAGTTCTAAGGTGGAAATTCATATTCAACGCATCTCGCCAATTGCAATGGCAAGCTGCCCAAAATTGCAAAATTAAGATCAGCTCGGTGTGCTTCTCACCTGGCCCTTCGATCGCAATCCTCGGTTCGGGTTCTTCGACAACTTCAACTGCAACTAATTGTGGAGGTCGATTTTCGGCGACCTCGACTGCAACTTGTAGAGGTCGATCTTCGGCGACTTCGGCTCCAACTTGTGGAGGTCGATCTTCGGCGACTTCAGCTTCAACTTGTGGAGCTCGATCTTCGGCGACTTCAGCTCCAACTTGTGGAGGTCGATCTTCGGCACCACGACCACGACCACGGCCACGACCACGACCACGACCACGGGCACGACCACCGCCCCTATGGTTTTCCGGTCGCAATGCGTCAGGTTCCGCTGCCGCCGGCGCGCCTCCGCCGCTTCTGGGATACGCCTGACCCCACGACCCCTGTTCCCGGGTGCAGCTCGTGCTGCAGCTCGTCGGCGATCTGATGAAATCTTTCGTTATCGTGTTACGTATGCGATTAAGGACGTGTAGAGCACTCAATGCAATGACCTTTTGATAAAACCACTGAAATCGTATAACATGTTACGAGGAATTCAAGATTCTACCTGGTCGATTGATTTCCGGCTCACCTGCAGCCATCACTCCAGGCTCGACCAAGTCCTGTTCTTGTGCTGCGTTCAACAGACGTATACACATGTTACGATATGTGACATAGTTCATAATTATGGTATGGTATCAGTAATCGTTATGTTACTGACCTTCCAGGTCCGGCTCAGCGTTGGGTATCGCTATGATGAAAGCGGCTGTTCTGTTTGCGCATCGCGTCAGGAACTCTCTCAAAGTGTACCTTGAGGGGGAGGGGGAGATTCAGTCTTTTGAATATAATTTTCATTCATACGTGCTGCATTTGAAGTTATAGAGGGCGAAATTTCTAATAACTTTTGATTGGTAGATGCAGCAAGATATATAGATGTTCATTATGTGGGTGCTATATGTAGGCTCAAAGGTTGAAAAAATAAAATAACAAAACTTTGCCAAATTGATAATGGTCAGTATCAGAGACTATTTATCGTACGTGCCTGTTACATACCTCCCAACGCTGAGGTCGTGCTGAGCGTCTCTAATGATCGTGTCCCTCGCCATATTGCGTATAGTACACGGTCGCCTGGGCCGAGCTCCGGTCTGCAGCCGTACCAGGTCAATTTCCTGATCCGTCATCATCTCCGAAAGATGATCTGGGTATTGTGAAAGATTATTCGGACATTATCAATGTACAATCGGCTTGTAAGTAATCGTACTAAAAGACGACACATATAACATACCGATGAATTTCCATATATTAGGATGAAGGCCTCCAAGCTTCCGTTTCGCCTCATTGTGGAAGATCTCGACCAGATTGTTGGTCCTTGTCGGACAACCATGGACGCTCACTACCGCAGCAAGTGGGCCCCATTGAGTGCGCAGGTATCGCATGAAGACGAGCACCTGGGGATGGCCTTCGGCTACTTGGTCCGCGATATCGGCCAGCAGGGCAACCCCCTCGTCGAACCTGTCGGCTGGAGCCAGCGGCAGCGCCATGGCCATCGACAACACCGACGACGGCGCGTTCGTCAGCCCGAGATTGCGCCATTTTCGCAATAAGGCCTGATAACGAGTTAAAATAAAAAATAAAAAGATCGTAGCGACCCCTGTACGTTACGATGAGCATGTAAATATATTCGTTAATCATTTACCTGGTTAAAATGGAACCAACATCCATGTATCGTGGCTTGAGGGAAGATCTGTTGGCAGGCGGTCATAGCCCCACGCTCGAAATCGCCCATGACGAACCGGACATTGTCCGACAGACCGGGCGCGAGATCGACCACTCTATTAAATATAGCGGTGTACAGTGATCTCGTGCGAGCACTGCACAACACATACACTGCCGCTATACCCTGAAACGTCGATTGGATTATTTTATATTAATTTATAATTAGAGCATATCGGTACCTCGAAATCAAAATAAGGCTGTGACTCACCGTGTCCATCACCCGCATATGTATCGTGTATAACTGAGCGATCGCCGGATTGTGCGGTGCCACCTGAAGATATTCAAATCAAGTATAACTTTACACGCGATTTGTCTGATAGGTGTGAATAGAATTAATTGTTCTGGTAGAGCACTAATTTCCCAATTCAATCGATTGATAATAATCTTCGATGCAATTCTAATATCTAATATAATTTAAAAATCTCAAATCATATGCCGCGTCACGGATTAAATTATCTGCTAAGCATTCGAGTGTTCCGTACCGATGAAGGCTTCGAAGCAGGAGCTGCAGCGAAACCCGCCCTATCAATTAAAAGAACTAATACGACTTTCATCAATCTCACCTTAAATGTGCCGTCTATATAAATTTCTGCAGATGTTGAAAGGGTTCGCAGCATCTGGTCAGTAGCGAAAATCAACGCCACTGACCCATCAGCCCCCTCAAGAAGACCGCGGTACGTTTGCGCCGTGGGTGGATAATCCGCGAGGGCATCGGCAAGTTCCCGCATATTTGCCGGTATCCCTGGCCTGGCCTTCGCACGCGCCCGTTGCATCGAATATTTCATGCGTGAGTATAAAATATTCACCGCCACTACAGGATTTCTACAATAAAATTGGGATTCACGCGTGAAGGTATAATTCGCTATAGATGCAAGTCTTATCGATCATTTTTTGCACCAACCTTCTGCACACGGTATCAAAAATTTCCTTGAGCGGTGTATTGGTGCCGCCAGCAATGTCCAACATCTCACGTTGCATCCGAAATTCCTCGAGGATGTTGTGATTCGGCTGGTGGGCGTCGTGAGCCGTCTTTTCTTCGACGTGGCCATCCTCGTCTACCCATACCGATCCTCGACATCCCGTCGTCGAACGCGTCGAACATCGATATATATTTACCGAGGTCGTATCCTGGTGATACACGTACCCTCGATATACGTGCCGCACGCTCCTTTCCCCCTTACGGGTACTTCTTGCATCTACAGGTGTATTGTAAAAGAGTTTATCTTTTAAGAAATTTATACCTCCGTCGTTTATCATGTTAGTTCATATCTTTTTAACGCGATGTATAGTGAATCAAAGAAAGTCGAATTTTTTTTCTTTTTTTTTTTTTTAGCCATTACGTGAAAAATGTTAGTGCGTAGTGTTACGTACCAACTTTCACTTTTCTTTTTAAAATTCAAAAACCTATAGTAAACTAATAAATAACTCCCTTGAGTTGAAATAAGGCAGAGCGTCAGCATTGGAAAAACCCAAGCGGATACTTTTCCTTATTGGATACTTGAGAAGTCCACACGTGCGCTTTAGCCACGGTTTTATTTTGTTATTTTGAAATATTCATTACCTCTTTAACGTCGAAAAAGTCACGTCGGGACCGATAGGGCCCCGGCATAGTAATATAATATATTTAGGTTTAACGCCTACGGCGTAGCAGTTCTAGAACTGCCAGGGTTTCGCTGACCCAGCACCTATAGTCGCATCGTTATAACTCTTGCTAATAAACTCCTAATTATCCTAATGTATACAGAGGAAACTATAAGATTTAGGAAATTCTAAATTAAGAAATTAGGGTGTGTGTCGTGCATGGAATGAATGTACCTAGCTAAAATTTGAGATCTAGCCTATGTACATTTTAATTACTACGGCGAACCGACTATGTGGGGGCGGACGGCTGACGCTTGCACTTCTTGGGACTTAAGTCACCCGAGTCCTGACGAACCAATCAAGAGTAACGCAGTAACCTAATTGGCTAATTAAGATTAGAGTAGGGATCATACTTTGTTGCAGCCACGGTCGCGTGCCTGCATCTGAACTTGAAAAAGTGTCTTTCTTCTGGTAAATCGCGAGGTGCGTGGATGTATAGGCCCGTGTACTATATTGAGCCACGAGTTGTACTCAATCTTTTCTAAGTTCGGACTCCGTCTTAATTAAGTGGTAGTGCAAAGGACTCAGTACCCGTAAACCTAGATATAATTCATAATAATCTTTTATAAATTCAATCATCGACAATTCGATATCTCAATAATATTGATTAGAGTCTTTCTTCTGTTAAATCGCGAAGTGCGTGGATGTAGAGACTCGGGTACTATTATAGAGCCGCGAGTTGTACTCGATCTTTTCTGTTAAAGTCAAGTGGTAGTGCAAAGGACTTGGTACTTGTCAATATTAATGATAACTAATTAAAAAGTGTTCGTGTCAAGAACACATTTCCACCAGTTCAATTTTGCCAAGTTTTAATAACTTGTAGATTTAAATTCAGTTTTGAAGATAACTAATTAACAAATCATTTCAATCTCTTCAAATACATGCTAATAACTTTCATCGATAACTTATAGACTCTCAGACAGTTAATTCCACTTATTAAACTCTAAATTCAGTGATCAGGACATTTATTTTGGACTAGTGAACTTTCGAATCTCACATTCATTCTAAATTCAGTGATAGACATTTTCTCAAGTTCAGAACATAGTTTCCGTTTTAAATTAAACTTCGATTGAGTGATCCAGCGACTCCTGGTTGGTTCCGATACCGTCGGCGAATTAGGATTGGCGTCGGAAGACGAGAGAGGTGAGCACCCGTTAACCCACGGTGCAAAGCGTTACCTAAGTTCCTCCATGGTCGGTTCTACCAAAGCTAAGTCACGACGAATCGTTACCTAATTATATCATTCACATTAAATTCTAAATTTCATTATAACTTGTTATCCAGTATTCCCACAAGAATACAAATTCTCACATTCATACACATATATTATATTATATGAACGCCTAAATTATCTGTTTTACGTTGACATATAGATGGGAACCGTAATTATTAACCCAGTATCGTAAATACTTCGGGATAATCCCTATGGTTAACTCCGGATTACAGGCCGAGCATTCTTTTAATTAAAGGACGGTAATAACCGATCTAACTATCTCTCAAGTAAATTCGTATCTGACCTGTAAACCAACGTTTCTCATTTGTCAACTATTTATATATAATTATATGCACGCAACCATATACCCGAATTAATATTTTATTATTTGCAATTTCAATTAATGCATGCTATAATAGCTAATATTAAGAAAGCCCACAGAGCTTGCTGAGAGTCAGTGCTAAGTCACTACGGGGAAACCCTTCGCTCTACGCAAGTTCGCGACACCTCCAACTTGTCGAGGAATGGCTTTGTAAGATCTAAGCATTAATATAGAAATTATTATTAACGATAAGACAAGAAATTGAAAGCAAGAGCAAGAGTTATAAAGGGTTATAAAGATTATAAGATTATAGAGCATTTAAGGGTTATAAAACTATTCAGAGGTACAATTATTCATTATATCATTTTATCATTTGTACAAGTGTCACCGCGAGAATCGAGAAGAGGATACCTTCATGCATTATGCATTATTATCATCTATATAAAGATTTCTCTTAATGTAGGTTCTCTTCACGAACCCGCGTCGACACACACATATAAACAATTCATATTCATTGTCATATTTCATGTTCATTTGATCCAAACATTTACACAATCGTTCAAGAATATAACCTACTTTTACCAGTTAATTTTTCATATTTCATTTCATTTCATTCGACCTATTACATCCCTGACAAGATAATAAGGCCTTTAGTTTAAACAATTAACGCGAGCCCTGTATAGGACTAGCGGTGCGGGATCCAAAAAAATCGATCTATTGCAAGATAGTTCAAAATTATTTTTATTAGTTATCGTTGATAACGAGCGGTTATACGTAGACGCTTTGCGGATAGGTATAGTCGGATTTCGAAACGCACGTAACGCTCGTGTGTCCGCGGACTTTTCGATCAGTTAATATTTAAATCGCGGATCAACACTCACGTACGTAACATACGAATAAAAATTGGTGTCAGAAGTGGGATTCTGCGCCGTAAACAAATTAATTGTTTAAACAAATTTTGAAAAAAAAAAAATTTTTTTGGTTTGATATTTCTCTCTGAAGCTCATAACTCTTTCTTTCAATTTCTTCATTGCAAATACATACATTATCAAATTATTTGCGCATAATATTTGTTAGATATTAAGTGAAACCTTGTATCTCTTGCCAAAACACAACCATAATGACTGACCCAGCTGACCTCAGCGCTAACTTGAGCGCTAGTCACGCGATGATGACATCTATGGCGGAGTGTTTTGCACTCCAAAATAGTACGTTAAACATCCCTCACTTTGATGGGAGATCTATGCCATTAAAAGATTTCCTACAAGATGTACATAATGGGGCAGTATATGTGCCACCCACATCTGAGAGCACATATGTAAAAGCCGTGCTAGGCAAGCTACAAGGCGCCGCACGCGATAGCACTTACGGTAGAAGATTTAACACTGTGAACGAGCTCACAAAACATCTCAAAGAGCGATTCGCGTCGGGTAAGGATTTCTCCTACTATCAGCACGAAATTTCAAATGTGCGAATGAAACGGAACGAGACGGTTAGTGATTTTTACGATCGCTTACATATTCTGCTCAGCGGAGCACGCGTTAGCCTAGAAGAAGAATACGCTGCAGCTGCGGTAGACGATATGATGAAACCTGTTAAAACAAGCGCGTTTAACGCATTTTTTCGGGGATTACCTGATGAAATGGGAAAACTAGTAGATGCACGCGACCCAAAAGATCTGGAAGCAGCGAAGAGATGCGCAATAAAATTAGAAACGCGCATGCAAACCGGAATATTAGCTTCTAACGAGGTACATAGACCTACTTTTGCGCGAGAATCGTCAACTACCTATACGACTCTACGTTTTCCACCACCGAGTCAGCCGCAAGAACATAACAATTATATCGTTAATGAAGCCGCCGATGCAAACGCTAAATCGAGAAACTCACCACCTAATATTGAACAACAACCCCCTAACATAACGCATAAAGAATTTGCAATTAGTACGCGTGGTTATCCAGAACGCGCTGGGTACGATGCACGGTATCCGACGGGACAGCATTATCCGCCTGGACACCAGTATCCCTACCATTGCCCACCCTATCCGTATTATCCACCACCGCCTTATCCATATTATCTGCCTTATGGGTACCCATATGATATGGGAAGTCATGTGCCTAGACAAGAGCACGCGGGGCAAAGATATCCTTACGAGCATAGGCAGCGTTCAGCTTCACCTAAACCTAACACCGGAACACCTGGTGGCGGGAATAGACCTACGACACCTAATGCGAATAATAACGCACATGCAGAAACGCGAAATAGAGCACCATCACCTCACGATAAAAATCGAAATAAACCGGCTGAGTCTTTAAACGCTCACGCAGCCCGACGCACGGACGCGACGGCGGGTCATGCGGGGAACGAGCGTCAGACGACGATAAAATTCACCGAGCCGGGTCAAGAGTTTATACGTGCGGGAGAAATCGAGAATCGCCGCTAATTAAGATCAGGGCACCGGAACTTAAAACTGAATTTGGAACATTTTTAATTGATACGGGAGCAGACATAAGTTTAGTCAAAGCAAACGTGTTACATCCGGATGTACTAATCGCAGCTCACGAAAGCGCGTTAATCTCCGGTATAACCACAGATAAAATAAAAACATTTGGTACCGTTGAAATTACCCTACAGGGTCAATTTAATAAATTACACGTAGTAAGTTCCGAGTTTCCTTTGCGATGCGACGGCATATTAGGTAAAGATTATCTACGCCGCGAAAAAGCCGAAATCTCATTTACCCACAATACTCTTGTGACACAAACAGAACCGATTAGACCTTTTCGATTTATTAACGAACAAAATTCCGAAAGTTCAGATTCTGATTCTAGTCCTAGACAACGCGTTTGGAAAATACAGGCAAGGACAAGACAAGTGATAGAAGTAGACGTATTAGACTGTAATCTCAAGGAAGGATATTTACCAAAGATTCCTGTAAGCGAAGGGCTTTACATTGGCGAGGCCGCCGTCTCGATTAGCAATGGCGCCTGCCAGGTCTTAGCTATTAACACACTAGATAGGGATATAGAGGGAGAAATTCAACCCCAGGAAGTCTTACCGTTTGAATATCATAATTTTCCTGAAGAGTTTGGGTACGACTCAGACTCGGGAGATTCAAATGCCGAACCAGAAGCGATAGATAGACTAGAGGAAATCGAATCAAAATTACGTCTAGATCATTTAAATGATGAGGAGCGGATACATGTATTAGACTTAATCGGAGAGTTTCCGGAAATTTTCCATTTACCGGGAGACAAATTAAAATTTACACCCGCGATTAAGCACCGTATTCCAACCACGGACGATATACCGATAAATACTAGACAATATCGTTTCCCTCCGATTCATAAATTAGAAATTGAAAAGCAAATGAAAGCCAAATTAGACAACGAAGTTATAACACCGTCAAATTCACCATATAATTCACCACTCTGGATAGTCCCAAAGAAACCAGATTCGAAAGGAAATCCGAGGTGGAGAATTGTTATGGATTTCCGAGCATTAAACGATAAAACAATAGGCGATGCCTATCCTTTACCGAATATTACCGACACCTTAGATCACCTAGGTGGAGCAACATATTTTTCAACCTTCGATCTTGCTAGTGGTTTCCAGCAGATAGAAATGGATCCGCGAGATCGAGCGAAAACCGCATTTACAACACCAAACGGACATTACGAATTTTTACGAATGCCCGAGGGGTTGAAAAACGCTTCAGCCACCTTCCAACGATTGATGGATCAGGTACTACGTGGTTTACAGGGGACAGAGGTTTTCGTGTATCTGGATAACATCGTTGTATACGCGAAAGATTTAACCGAACATGAACAGAAAATTAGGAGATTATTCAAAAAATTATCAGACGCAAACTTGACTTTACAACCAGATAAATGCGAATTTTAAAAAACGGAAGTAGCATACTTAGGTCACGTAATAACGAAAACGGGAGTAAAGCCAGACCCTAAAAAGATTGTAGCTGTAAAGAAGTTTCCGCGACCAAAAACTCAAAAGAATATTAGACAATTTTTGGGATTAGTAGGATATTACCGTAGATTCATTAAAAATTTTGCTGCTAAAGCCAAACCTTTAACAGATTCATTAAAGAAAAACGCGCCATTTTCCTGGAAAGAAGAACAGCGCCATAGTTTCAAAATTCTTAGAAGAGCATTATGCCAAAAGCCTATACTGCGATATCCAGATTTCGAAAAGCCTTTTACCTTGACCACTGCCGCATCAGACTACGCCATTGGTGCGGTCCTCAGTCAAGAGGTGGACGGTTATGACATGCCTGTCGCTTATCTATCAAGAGCATTAATAAATGCCGAGCAAAATTATTTCACAACAGAGAAAGAATGTCTTGCAGTCTTATGTGCAGTATTACATTTTCGACCTTACTTATTCGGGCGTAAATTCACCTTAGTTAGTGATCACGAACCATTACGCTGGATAAACTCTATCAAAGATCCGGGACAACGACTGGTGAGATGGAGGTTGAAATTGCAAAATTATGAATACACTTTTGTGCATAAACCAGGTAAACTAAACACCAACGCAGACGCGCTTTCCAGAAACCCAATAGATAGCGATCAGTCATCGGACTCTTCAAGTTCGGAAATATCGGATAGCGATAGTATAAAGTCAGAAAAATCAGAACCTGTAATAACCAAATATTCAGAGTATTCAAAATTAATAAAATCAACAACAATAGAGAACCCTGATGTTCAGGAAGTGCACGAAGATCTTTTCTCTAAACCAGATAATTATGCTCACACCGTCTCAGTAGATCTAGAGATGAGTGCAGGAATAGCTGCAGAGTTTAAAGAGAGGTACGGAGTGCCAGATGAGCTCAAAAATCAGGCTAAATTACATTCAGTAGGAAGATTAAAATTAGAAGACAAAATTGTCTACTATATTATGTCAAAACAAAATTTTTGGGATAAACCAACATATGAAGATATGTTTAAGGGTTTAATAAATTTCAGGAACATCCTAGAAAAAGACAAGGTAAAATCTGTTAGAATTCCGACAATCGGTTGTGGTCTAGATAGATTATCTTGGGGTAAAGTACGAGCAATGCTTCGTTTCATTTTCAAGGGAACCGGAATTAAAATCTATGTTTGTACCAATATCAGGATTAAAGAGCCAGAAACAACATCTCAGACAGTCAAGGTAGTCACGTATGATCTAGAATCAGACTCAGACTTAGATTCAGATGACAACACAGACAAAGTTCCGCGTAAACTATACCCGATAACTAAACAAGCTGCGAAGCCGGCGAAACCCTCAAAAATACCAGAACCACCAACACGTCGACCTGTAGGTAGACCTGTAAGTAGATCAGTTTCGGAAGCACACAAGAAAGTCGATGAAACAACTAAACTTAGACGTAGATTTAAAACAATGCCAGCTTTAGATATGAGCGCAATAGCAATGAGAACACGATCTAAATTACCAACTAAAACAGCACAGGTAGAAGCACCCAAAATTTTGGAACCCATAGTAGAACGGACTTTTGAGGATTCGTCCGATGACGAGTCTTCAGAACCGCCGATGTATAGGAAACGAAAAAGCGTATTACCAAGTTTAGGATTTGACGTACCATCAACAAGTAAACCTGTACAAACTGACAAACAAATAGATATAGATCAAGTAGCAGAAATCGATTCTGACCAAAACAAAATTGACCAAAGTGAAATTGCCATAAAAATAAATCCACCAGTACAAAATACTGATACGGACGAGGACAATGACGTTTTTACATTCGAATCACCTACAGTTTTAAACCAATCGTCTCACGAACAGGAAAAATATAAAGGCAATTCCGACAGATTAACTTTCAAGCCACCAATAGATTTGAGAAGTTTACGTGAGTCATTCCAAAAACTTGATAAATCAATTCATGAACGAAGTTTAGTAGAACAAGAGGCAGACGATTTAGAAATAGTAACCCTACCCAGAGCTATATCAGTAGACAGGGATTTAAACGAAGTCACTCGTGAATTAATTACTGAACAAGATCCGTATCAAGATGAGACAGGAGATGAGGAGTTAAATTCCAGAATAGAAAGATTGCTAAAGAAATCGGAGGCAGGAGCGTCAAATAAAACTCAAGCGTGCCGAGACAGTGAGTTAAACACTTCGGGTACACCCCTTATCTCGAGTACAGCTGACCAAGACGTATCCATTATCAGCCAGCCAGTTGAGAGAGCAGGACTCCCAACACCTAGAGTAGCGCCACGTCCTATAGCACTCTCCACTCCGTACGTAGGTACAGTGCCACCAGTCGCTGACAGTAGCGTAACAATAAAATCAAAAGTTAGTAAACCACCAAGGCGATTAGTACCGAGTCCCGCTACAGAAAGCAATCCAACTAGCATACAAATAACTGAGGGCATACTACCTGACGTGGAAGCTACCTCACCACTAAATCTTCCTAGATATAGAAGTTATCGAACTAGTAACGTCAAACTAACTAGAGAAAATTTAACGTACATCAAAGATAATTATGTTCACTTTTCATCTACCGACTCAGAAGTAGCAACACCTATCAGCAGGTTGTTATCAGATTTAGAAATTATAAACGTTGAAGAACAGCGCGAAGTAAAACCAAAAATCGGACAAATATTAATTACCAAACGAGGAAATAACTGCGTGTTTAGTGTAATAGTTAAGAATAAATACTTTGACAAAACTTTGGCAGAAAATGTAAAATTCGGATTAGAAAACCTTAAAATTATTTTTGAAAAACTCGAATTAAATGGTTTTAGAATTTCAAAAACAGGAGATTTTACCGACGAACTATCACCAAAACTTTGGCCAAATTTATTATCAGAAATTTTTGACGATAGTAATATTAACATTACGCTATGCACGGGAATTACGCAAGTACCGCGAGAAGAAATCCGCGAAGAAATAATATCAGAAATGCATGGTAGTTTAGTAGGAGGACATAAAGGAGTAACAAAAACATACCGCAGGGTTAGAGAACGGTTTTATTGGCCGAAAATGCGCGATGACATTGGACACTTCATTCGGAAGTGTAATAGCTGTCAAGAACACAAGCTAGTTCGCGTCAAGACACGAGAGCCCATGTTAATTACGGACACTTCATCCGAGCCGTTTGAAAAGATCGCTCTAGACACTGTAGGACCTTTACCAACCACTCCGCGAAATAATAAACATATCCTTACTATGCAGGACAATTTAACTAAGTATTGCGTAGCAGTAGCAGTCCCAGATATAAAGGCCGAGACTATAGCTCATGCGTTGGTAAAGAACTTTATCTTGAAATACGGCGCACCGCGCGTAATTTTAACTGACAGAGGAACCAGTTTCGTTAATAATTTATTTTCGGAATTAGGGAAAATCTTTAAAACAAAGCATATCACTACATCGAGCTATAGACCACAGTCGAACGGAGCATTAGAAAGGAGTCATATGGTGTTAGCTGATTACATAAAACACTATATTGATGAGTTCGATGACTGGGACGAGTTAATACCATTCGCTATGTTTTCCTATAACACATCTGTTCACGAAGGAACAAATTTTACACCGTATGAGTTGGTGTTTGGCAAACTAGCGCGAATACCGAGTTCATTCCCAACGGACGAAAATCTTTTAACGTACAACTCTTACTTGGGTGATCTAATGGCTAGGTTAAGCGAGATGCAAGACCTGGCAGCGCGACAACTAAATTTATCTAAATATAAATCCAAGGAAATTTATGATAAGAAAGTTCGCCCATTTGCAGGGAAAATTGGGGACATGGCACGCGTGCTAATAGATGTCCGCAAAGGCAAATTTGGTAAGAGATATCAAGGTCCGTATAAAATTGCGGGAATACTGGAAAATAACAATGTAATTTTACAGATGAATGATGGTAAGCGATTCGTTAAGCACATGGACAAGGTAGAACTGGCTTATTAAATAAGTCCATAATGACTGATAATCATAATGACAATAACGACAGACTGACGTAACAAAAAAAAAATAAATTCTCTAAAATACTAGACAGAACGACAGTATATAATAATACTTTGGGCTACCCCTAATCGTTCTCTCGGAACATTATAAAAAAAAAAAAAAAATGCCACAAGCCGCAATAGCCTTCATAGAAGTCAATCATGACTCGACTCCATTCATTGACATTAATTCTACGGAGTCGAGCATAGTAATAAAACATAATAAAATTTTAACTAATTGGCAAGAAGACATTATAAACTACATAGTTATAAAAAGGAAATTAACCGACGGAAGATATATCTATTCAACAGAGGTTACCCAGGAAGTGTTACAAAATCCACCACCAGTTCTTGTGGGAGACGCAGCAATAATCGAAAGAGGTTTTCACGATTACGTGAAGATAACCATAGAAGCTAACGGATTACTGAGTCAGCGACTAACCATAGACGGACCGACAAGCAGCAAATTTCCAATACCAGAATAAAACTAACATTAAAATGAAGACAATAATCGCGATACTTTTATTAAACATCTATTTCATAAATTCAGAACCAAATAACTACGAAGCAACTCAACTAAACTCAAGTCCGGGATTATATTTTGAAAAACTACATAACATACGATTTAAACGAGCAGAATGGAGACTGGTGTTTCACATCAGTATAGACAAACTGATCCAGCAGGTCCCAGAAGAGACTTCAGCATATTTCGAGAAAATTAAGAATTGTATGACAGCGGACGTACCGGAAGCCTTCTGCTACTATAGAAAAGAAGAAATATCCAACTTACTAAAGGAAACAGAGGAACTACGGAATGAGATTAGGAATTTAGGGGCAGAAATATCGACCACTAACATAGACAATCTACCGCACACTATAGCAAAGCGAGGAGCTCCTTTTGAATTCGTAGGTTCAGCTAGCCGTTATTTATTTGGAACGCTCACCTCCGAGGACGGTGAATACTTTCTATCAGAAATAGACAAATTATATCAGGATCAAAATAAATTAACAAAAATTTTGAGAAATCAGACACATCTCATATCTAGCAAATTACACGAATTCCATGATAGATTAAACGAGCATCAGGATATGATTGAAAACCATGGTAACAAAATTAACACAGTCATTAACACTCTAAATAATTTAACTGCACAAGCAGCTAGGCAAGAATATATGAATGCTATGTGGAATTATAGCCTTAATTTGGAAAAATCTTTAGAACACTATATTGAAACAACAGAGAAATTCATCAGAGCAATAGAGCTAGCCCGCGAAGGAAAATTAGATAGAGCCCTATTAACCGGAAACCAGTTAAGAACAATAGTTAGGGAAATTCATGAACTAGTAGAAGTCTATGAACTACCATTGCCGCGATCCAATCTAAGGAATGAGGAATTAACTAGAATAGCGATAGTGGAAGTAGGACATCACCAGGGACAGATATTAGTATTACTTCGATTACCATTAGTAGAAAGAACAACATATCACTTATACAGAATGCATTCTTGGCCAACACCGCAACAAGTAGGAAACAAAACTATATCAGCACAAATTGTACCTCGGTCTACTCATATAGGGTTGAGCGATGACCATAGGACCTACTTTCTACCAGATGCATTTTATTTGAAGGAATGCATCATCACATGGTACTGCCATATGTGTCCACTACAACTACCCCTATTTGAGACAGCAACATCAACATCTTGCGAGGTATCACTACTATTGAGGCCTGAATTAGGAATGCTACGACAATGCGACATAAGGATAAAATCGGGATATGAACCATTCTGGACAAGACTGAATTCCATCGGGGCATGGCTGTATTCATTGAAAGATTCCGAAAATATTCAAATTATATGCAAGAACATGAAGGACCAATTAGCAACGTTACAAGGATCAGGAATATTAACATTACGAGAGAAATGTATGGGAAAAACTCACTACGTCTCCTTACCGGTAGTTGAAATCTTTTCGCAAGAAAAGCAATATCTCTACCAACCGAGAATAACGTTAAATATCAGCATGATCTCTCCCATGATCCACACTATACATCTTTTAGACAATAAACGGGAAAAACATCAGGTTACATCAAGGAAGAAGGAAGATTATGACCTAGGAAGATCCTTATACGAGATAGAAGAACAACTTGAAGATTTGGGAACCAGACATCGGGACCAGCAACACCAAAAACACCTAGTATACGGAAGCTACTTGGCTCTTATAGGAATAGCAGTACTAGTCTTCATCATCTGTTTTCGTAAATGCCTATGGAAAGCATGCAGCTGTAAAAGGGGAATAAACCTCAAGAATAGAAGAACCAGCGTCATGAAAACACCAAATGAGTCGATTACGTTCAAAGACCTGAAAGACAAAGAAGCAGCTGACGAAGTCGCAACGTGGAGGAAAAACAGGAAAATAAACCGAGTTGTTCCAGGGAACCATCGACTCGAGTCCTACCAGATCAAAGGGCAGTAGTGAACTAATAAGGGCAAGCCAAAGTGTGATTATCAATAGCAGCCAAGAACTGTTCCAAGCTAGAAGAACTTATCCTTCATCTAGTCGTTATCAGGGAGGCAGCGCTAAGAGAATTGGGACAACTATCAAAATTGAAAATATTAAAATTGGGAAATGTCCTAGGACCCGTAGATCCGGACCTAGCAACCATACTCAAAAACAACACGCAGCTACAACATCTTGAAATCATCGAAAATCCGCTGACGGGAAAGTGCCTAATACATGCAACAAACATCGAGATCTTAATCATCGTCGACTGTGCAAACCTAACCGGTACATCCATGGCGGCGTACATAGATCATCAAGACAGCTTGAAGATCCTAGAGCTCAGCAACTGCGCCAGCATGAAGCACAGCGAAGTCCTGCAAGCCTTAATGGGCAGCGACACCATCGATAAGACACTTCAACGATTGAAGATCCATGGCATTAACCGAGATGATGGACCAGTGGAAGACGAAGATGACGACGACTTTGATGAACGAGGAGACTACGTAGAACTAGAGTATGAAGGAATAGTCCTGCAACCAGCTTTACCAAACTCCATAACATCAGTAACGGAGTTAGAATTGACCTTCTGCGGCTGGGTGGACAGAATCTTCATCGAAAGAGTAGCAATGCACATCCCACGTATAACAACCTCAAACCTCAGTGGATGTACAAACCTCCGAGGAATATACGTACTGGATGCAATAGGACTACTGACGCATTGCGCACACCTGTGCATATGCAACATGCATCCAACCGTCGGTGGCAGCTTCCTGGAATTGATGAAGACTCTCGAAACTCTACAATGCAGAGACAATCTCGGAATGAATGACGAAGACATCTGCGGAGCTCTGCGCAACAATCCGTTGGAATACGTCAACGTTGAGGGTTGTAGTAACCTGACCAGACAAGTTGTTGTCTGTGCGACGGACGTAGTTAGACGTAGGGTTCTTAAAACTCCAAAAATACTAGATTTGTGCTTAGGCGAAACGGGAGCATACCCGACGCGTAGGGACAAGAACAACTTCTACCTAAGAATTAACTACAAGAGAACCAGTATTCGACTATTTTGAGAACAAGGGTAGAAGGAGGTACGCATATGCGGATTCTATCCTGAAGGACAGCTACTCAACAGTGCCAAGTCACTACGGGGAAACCCTAGTTGATGCGCCCCTGAAGGTACGAACCTGCAAATGCGGACCTCCGGAAAAATGACTGACAGTGTACCCAAACACTTCGAGGATTTTCCTAATCAGTCTATGCCTGTATCTCACAATAGGACGAAAGGTTCAATTGTAGCTAAATATTTTAATCTTAGCTTTTAGCATAGTAAATCTCATTTATTCACTCATAGCTACTCACTCATAAGTTGAGTATTAATCTCATTAGGAGAAGGGATTAGCCAAATGTGGTTTATACTACTACATTACCATCTTTTTTTTTTATATATCCTTGATAAACAACGAGGACGTTGTCGACTCTAAGGAGGGAGGGATGTTACGTACCAACTTTCACTTTTCTTTTTAAAATTTAAAAACCTATAGTAAACTAATAAATAACTCCCTTGAGTTGAAATAAGGCAGAGCGTCAGCATTGGAAAAACCCAAGCGGATACTTTTCCTTATTGGATACTTGAGAAGTCCACACGTGCGCTTTAGCCACGGTTTTATTTTGTTATTTTTAAATATTCATTACCTCCTTAACGTCGAAAAAGTCACGTCGGGACCGATAGGGCCCCGGCATAGTAATATAATATATTTAGGTTTAACGCCTACGGCGTAGCAGTTCTAGAACTGCCAGGGTTTCGCTGACCCAGCACCTATAGTCGCATCGTTATAACTCTTGCTAATAAACTCCTAATTATCCTAATGTATACAGAGGAAACTATAAGATTTAGGAAATTCTAAATTAAGAAATTAGGGTGTGTGTCGTGCATGGAATGAATGTACCTAGCTAAAATTTGAGATCTAGCCTATGTACATTTTAATTACTACGGCGAACCGACTATGTGGGGGCGGACGGCTGACGCTTGCACTTCTTGGGACTTAAGTCACCCGAGTCCTGACGAACCAATCAAGAGTAACGCAGTAACCTAATTGGCTAATTAAGATTAGAGTAGGGATCATACTTTGTTGCAGCCACGGTCGCGTGCCTGCATCTGAACTTGAAAAAGTGTCTTTCTTCTGGTAAATCGCGAGGTGCGTGGATGTATAGGCCCGTGTACTATATTGAGCCACGAGTTGTACTCAATCTTTTCTAAGTTCGGACTCCGTCTTAATTAAGTGGTAGTGCAAAGGACTCAGTACCCGTAAACCTAGATATAATTCATAATAATCTTTTATAAATTCAATCATCGACAATTCGATATCTCAATAATATTGATTAGAGTCTTTCTTCTGTTAAATCGCGAAGTGCGTGGATGTAGAGACTCGGGTACTATTATAGAGCCGCGAGTTGTACTCGATCTTTTCTGTTAAAGTCAAGTGGTAGTGCAAAGGACTTGGTACTTGTCAATATTAATGATAACTAATTAAAAAGTGTTCGTGTCAAGAACACATTTCCACCAGTTCAATTTTGCCAAGTTTTAATAACTTGTAGATTTAAATTCAGTTTTGAAGATAACTAATTAACAAATCATTTCAATGTCTTCAAATACATGCTAATAACTTTCATCGATAACTTATAGACTCTCAGACAGTTAATTCCACTTATTAAACTCTAAATTCAGTGATCAGGACATTTATTTTGGACTAGTGAACTTTCGAATCTCACATTCATTCTAAATTCAGTGATAGACATTTTCTCAAGTTCAGAACATAGTTTCCGTTTTAAATTAAACTTCGATTGAGTGATCCAGCGACTCCTGGTTGGTTCCGATACCGTCGGCGAATTAGGATTGGCGTCGGAAGACGAGAGAGGTGAGCACCCGTTAACCCACGGTGCAAAGCGTTACCTAAGTTCCTCCATGGTCGGTTCTACCAAAGCTAAGTCACGACGAATCGTTACCTAATTATATCATTCACATTAAATTCTAAATTTCATTATAACTTGTTATCCAGTATTCCCACAAGAATACAAATTCTCACATTCATACACATATATTATATTATATGAACGCCTAAATTATCTGTTTTAAGTTGACATATAGATGGGAACCGTAATTATTAACCCAGTATCGTAAATACTTCGGGATAATCCCTATGGTTAACTCCGGATTACAGGCCGAGCATTCTTTTAATTAAAGGACGGTAATAACCGATCTAACTATCTCTCAAGTAAATTCGTATCTGACCTGTAAACCAACGTTTCTCATTTGTCAACTATTTATATATAATTATATGCACGCAACCATATACCCGAATTAATATTTTATTATTTGCAATTTCAATTAATGCATGCTATAATAGCTAATATTAAGAAAGCCCACAGAGCTTGCTGAGAGTCAGTGCTAAGTCACTACGGGGAAACCCTTCGCTCTACGCAAGTTCGCGACACCTCCAACTTGTCGAGGAATGGCTTTGTAAGATCTAAGCATTAATATAGAAATTATTATTAACGATAAGACAAGAAATTGAAAGCAAGAGCAAGAGTTATAAAGGGTTATAAAGATTATAAGATTATAGAGCATTTAAGGGTTATAAAACTATTCAGAGGTACAATTATTCATTATATCATTTTATCATTTGTACAAGTGTCACCGCGAGAATCGAGAAGAGGATACCTTCATGCATTATGCATTATTATCATCTATATAAAGATTTCTCTTAATGTAGGTTCTCTTCACGAACCCGCGTCGACACACACATATAAACAATTCATATTCATTGTCATATTTCATGTTCATTTGATCCAAACATTTACACAATCGTTCAAGAATATAACCTACTTTTACCAGTTAATTTTTCATATTTCATTTCATTTCATTCGACCTATTACATCCCTGACAAGATAATAAGGCCTTTAGTTTAAACAATTAACGCAAGCCCTGTATAGGACTAGCGGTGCGGGATCCAAAAAAATCGATCTATTGCAAGATAGTTCAAAATTATTTTTATTAGTTATCGTTGATAACGAGCGGTTATACGTAGACGCTTTGCGGATAGGTATAGTCGGATTTCGAAACGCGCGTAACGCTCGTGTGTCCGCGGACTTTTCGATCAGTTAATATTTAAATCGCGGATCAACACTCACGTACTTAACAGTAGTAGAAAAAAAAAATTCCCCGAATTTGAGCTTTGTAGATTGATTCAAAACGGCAGCTCGAGCCATTTTTAGCACGTTTTCCTCATTTTTACCTAATATCATGGTTTTTCGAATTTTCGATTAAAAAAAAATCGTTGTAAAATGTGTTGGAAAATATTTATTTTCATTCAGAAATCGTTAATTCTATTTTTAAATGCAAAGAAAGATTTTCCAACACATTTTATAATGATGATTCTTTTTATTGAAAATTTGAAAACCCATGATGCTAGCCCAAAATTAGGAAGATAAGAGCTTCCCTTCGAAATTAACCTACAGAGCTTGTAAATGGGTAAAAAATCTTTTTTACTATGTATTAAAAACATTTATCACGTGATGGAAAAAAAATGTCGACTTTTTTTAACCACCCTAATATACCTATACGCCGAAGCCGTCGTATTGGTGGTCACTATTTCTATTGTATAATTATTTACATTGAATTGACTAATTACGTTTCCTCATTGGAGATTCGCAGTAATTTAATTACCAATTAGATCTGTATTTGGGTATTAGAAAAGGAATACAAAAGAAAAAGAAAGATCTCCCGATTCGCAACAATTGTTGCTCGCTTAAGGGCCATCCCTAGTCGCCCACCTCCTTTTTGCCGAAAAAGGGGCGGGGGAGGCACATCTCGATTATTATCCGGGCCCAGGCGTCGAAGACGCAAAAATAAAATGCAGAGCGGCGATTCTATTTCAATTCCAAACACATACGTCCGAAAATATGTTTGTTTTATGCGAAAATAGAGCTGCAGCACCGCTTTTAGATTTGTCAAATGTCAATTTCCTCGGCGGCCATTATTATGTAGCTGTTTGCCGAGTTTCGCTGGGCAGGGCGGTAAGTGGCGCCACGAATATATTGCTCCGACGCAAGAATAGTACACTAAGAGAGTGATATCCTTGGGTCCGACGGTAAGTGTAGGAGTCTGTGGGCAGGACGCGCTTGGTATTCTGTGGGTAAGACCGCTCTGGCAGGCCGCCATGTTACACGGTGCGTGATCTCTCCGACTCACCGATCGATGTAGTCAGCTGTCAGTGATAAAGACACGCGGAGAGATCACGCACCGTGTAACATGGCGGCCTGCCAGAGCGGTCTTACCCACAGAATACCAAGCGCGTCCTGCCCACAGACTCCTACACTTACCGTCGGACCCAAGGATATCACTCTCTTAGTGTACTATTCTTGCGTCGGAGCAATATATTCGTGGCGCCACTTACCGCCCTGCCCAGCGAAACTGGGTAAACAGCTACATAATAATGGCCGCCGAGGAAATTGACATTTGACAAATCTAAAAGCGGTGCTGCAGCTCTATTTTCGCATAAAACAAACATATTTTCGGACGTATGTGTTTGGAATTGAAATAGAATCGCCGCTCTGCATTTTATTTTTGCGTCTTCGACGCCTGGGCCCGGATAATAATCGAGATGTGCCTCCCCCGCCCCTTTTTCGGCAAAAAGGAGGTGGGCGACTAGGGATGGGCCTTAATTGATCTATGGAATAATTAAAATTCAACAGTTGTGACTTACCGCCGAAAGAAGTGCTCTGTACAGATATATTACAGCGAAACCACAATTTATCACCGGTGAGGGTTATAAGAATGAACAAGCGTTAAATAGTCCTAAAAAGGACTGTTTGGTTTAGACAAAGAGTATATTATAGAAGAAATGGATGAAAGTAAAGAACGTAAGTAGTGAAAGAAAAGATGGAAATTTCAAGATTTATTGTTACACAGAAAAAAAATCAAAGCATTAAGGGAAATCGAAATATTAAAACGCGAACTATGTAAAGAAGTAACGAAACAAAAATCACTCAAGAGAAACAGAGAGGTAAACTAATGATAGCAAAACGCGAAGTTGACTGCAGAACAGATGACAAACGGCTAAAGAATGATAAAATGAAGAGTTCAGAAGTTTTCACTAATAAATGCACGCACTGATATTGTCGGTTCAAGAAGCAACAGTCGAATGCCTGCCAAATAGCCCGGGTCCCTCGCACCGTCGTCACCGTTTGCAATAATTTTTATCTCCATGGCAACAAAGTAACAAATTCAACAAATAACTAGCCAACGAGAGAACATCTTCGATATACATATACAGAACCAATTGTTTTATCCTATTATAGGTATGTGTGAGGCGGCGAACTGAAAATAATATTCATTTACAGACTACCGATTATAATTTTCGTAATAATTATCGAGAAAAGTCCCTTCATCGTGAATATGTCGGGTACTACTTCAAAAAATCGGTTGTTCGATTGTTTGTACACTTTTTGATAACCAATTACTTATTCGTATGGAAAATATTTTTTTCAATTGTTTTTTCAAAAAGGACTACATTAAAGGAACCTTCTTGTATTCTTGCTTTTTTTTCGTAGGATCGATATTTTCTTTGTTACAGCTGATCTGGACATTCGAATTACATTTTTTGATAAAAAATTATCTCATCCAACGAAAAATATATTTTTTTTTCTTTTTCAGAAGACACTCGGTCAGAGAAACCTTTTTGTATTCTTGCCTTTCTTTCGTAGAATCGATATTTCTTCTGTTACAGCTGATCTGGACATTTGAATTTGATTGAAATTTTGGGGTATTATTGGATACCTATAACCTAATATTTTCGAATGAAAAGGTTCAAAAAGTCTCAGAGAATTTCGATCATTCTTTTCCGATGCGTACTGTTTTGGAAAAAAAAATCATTTCTAGGAAGCAGGCATACTGTTGTTCATATTAAATTGTTAACAGTACTATTTCTTCTTGTTCTATAATATATTGAATACGAAATTGTCAGATCCTTTTCTGCGCAAGTGTTCGACAATAGCAGGTACGGGCAATGAACTCGGTCAAATAACCAGCCCCAGCAACATTGTAGTAATGACCTAATTTTTTCCCGTTGACGGATTCGACAGCAGCGGGTGCGGTCAACGAACTCCGTCAAATACCAAGCTACGAAAACATTGTAGTAATAATTAATTTTCTTTCCGCATTTCGATTTTGAACTTCCAGCACAGCTGATTTTTGAATTAGTTCGACCGTGTTGGAAGTATTCTGACAATCAGCTGGTGCGGCAGTCTTTATTTTGCGGGAGGAAACATCATGCAAGGCTTTTCCCCCACGTTGTTCCATTGGAGAAAGAAAAAAAGTGTTCAAATTCAAATCCAGATCGGATAAGAATAATCCGTGACCCAGAGAACTGGGAATTAAAAATTTTCTGCATCCTAATTACTCAAAATTATCTTTTGATTCATTTTATCATTCTTTAGCCGTTTGTCATCTGTTCTGCAGTCAACTTCGCGTTTTGCTATCATTAGTTTACCTCTCTGTTTCTCTTGAGTGATTTTTGTTTCGTTACTTCTTTACATAGTTCGCGTTTTAATATTTCGATTTCCCTTAATGCTTTGATTTTTTTTCTGTGTAACAATAAATCTTGAAATTTCCATCTTTTCTTTCACTACTTACGTTCTTTACTTTCATCCATTTCTTCTATAATATACTCTTTGTCTAAACCAAACAGTCCTTTTTAGGACTATTTAACGCTTGTTCATTCTTATAACCCTCACCGGTGATAAATTGTGGTTTCGCTGTAATATATCTGTACAGAGCACTTCTTTCGGCGGTAAGTCACAACTGTTGAATTTTAATTATTCCATAGATCAATTAAGCGAGCAACAATTGTTGCGAATCGGGAGATCTTTCTTTTTCTTTTGTATTCCTTTTCTAATACCCAAATACAGATCTAATTGGTAATTAAATTACTGCGAATCTCCAATGAGGAAACGTAATTAGTCAATTCAATGTAAATAATTATACAATAGAAATAGTGACCACCAATACGACGGCTTCGGCGTATAGGTATATTAGGGTGGTTAAAAAAAGTCGACATTTTTTTTCCATCACGTGATAAATGTTTTTAATACATAGTAAAAAAGATTTTTTACCCATTTACAAGCTCTGTAGGTTAATTTCGAAGGGAAGCTCTTATCTTCCTAATTTTGGGCTAGCATCATGGGTTTTCAAATTTTCAATAAAAAGAATCATCATTATAAAATGTGTTGGAAAATCTTTCTTTGCATTTAAAAATAGAATTAACGATTTCTGAATGAAAATAAATATTTTCCAACACATTTTACAACGATTTTTTTTTAATCGAAAATTCGAAAAACCATGATATTAGGTAAAAATGAGGAAAACGTGCTAAAAATGGCTCGAGCTGCCGTTTTGAATCAATCTACAAAGCTCAAATTCGGGGAATTTTTTTTTTCTACTACGCACTAACATTTTTCACGTAATGGCTAAAAAAAAAAAAAAAGAAAAAAAATTCGACTTTCTTTGATTCACTATACATCGCGTTAAAAAGATATGAACTAACATGATAAACGACGGAGGTATAAATTTCTTAAAAGATAAACTCTTTTACAATACACCTGTAGATGCAAGAAGTACCCGGTAAGGGGGAAAGGAGCGTGCGGCACGTATATCGAGGGTACGTGTATCACCAGGATACGACCTCGGTAAATATATATCGATGTTCGACGCGTTCGACGACGGGATGTCGAGGATCGGTATGGGTAGACGAGGATGGCCACGTCGAAGAAAAGACGGCTCACGACGCCCACCAGCCGAATCACAACATCCTCGAGGAATTTCGGATGCAACGTGAGATGTTGGACATTGCTGGCGGCACCAATACACCGCTCAAGGAAATTTTTGATACCATGTGCAGAAGGTTGGTGCAAAAAATGATCGATAAGACTTGCATCTATAGCGAATTATACCTTCACGCGTGAATCCCAATTTTATTGTAGAAATCCTGTAGTGGCGGTGAATATTTTATACTCACGCATGAAATATTCGATGCAACGGGCGCGTGCGAAGGCCAGGCCAGGGATACCGGCAAATATGCGGGAACTTGCCGATGCCCTCGCGGATTATCCACCCACGGCGCAAACGTACCGCGGTCTTCTTGATGGGGCTGATGGGTCAGTGGCGTTGATTTTCGCTACTGACCAGATGCTGCGAACCCTTTCAACATCTGCAGAAATTTATATAGACGGCACATTTAAGGTGAGATTGATGAAAGTCGTATTAGTTCTTTTAATTGATAGGGCGGGTTTCGCTGCAGCTCCTGCTTCGAAGCCTTCATCGGTACGGAACACTCGAATGCTTAGCAGATAATTTAATCCGTGACGCGGCATATGATTTGAGATTTTTAAATTATATTAGATATTAGAATTGCATCGAAGATTATTATCAATCGATTGAATTGGGAAATTAGTGCTCTACCAGAACAATTAATTCTATTCACACCTATCAGACAAATCGCGTGTGAAGTTATACTTGATTTGAATATCTTCAGGTGGCACCGCACAATCCGGCGATCGCTCAGTTATACACGATACATATGCGGGTGATGGACACGGTGAGTCACAGCCTTATTTTGATTTCGAGGTACCGATATGCTCTAATTATAAATTAATATAAAATAATCCAATCGACGTTTCAGGGTATAGCGGCAGTGTATGTGTTGTGCAGTGCTCGCACGAGATCACTGTACACCGCTATATTTAATAGAGTGGTCGATCTCGCGCCCGGTCTGTCGGACAATGTCCGGTTCGTCATGGGCGATTTCGAGCGTGGGGCTATGACCGCCTGCCAACAGATCTTCCCTCAAGCCACGATACATGGATGTTGGTTCCATTTTAACCAGGTAAATGATTAACGAATATATTTACATGCTCATCGTAACGTACAGGGGTCGCTACGATCTTTTTATTTTTTATTTTAACTCGTTATCAGGCCTTATTGCGAAAATGGCGCAATCTCGGGCTGACGAACGCGCCGTCGTCGGTGTTGTCGATGGCCATGGCGCTGCCGCTGGCTCCAGCCGACAGGTTCGACGAGGGGGTTGCCCTGCTGGCCGATATCGCGGACCAAGTAGCCGAAGGCCATCCCCAGGTGCTCGTCTTCATGCGATACCTGCGCACTCAATGGGGCCCACTTGCTGCGGTAGTGAGCGTCCATGGTTGTCCGACAAGGACCAACAATCTGGTCGAGATCTTCCACAATGAGGCGAAACGGAAGCTTGGAGGCCTTCATCCTAATATATGGAAATTCATCGGTATGTTATATGTGTCGTCTTTTAGTACGATTACTTACAAGCCGATTGTACATTGATAATGTCCGAATAATCTTTCACAATACCCAGATCATCTTTCGGAGATGATGACGGATCAGGAAATTGACCTGGTACGGCTGCAGACCGGAGCTCGGCCCAGGCGACCGTGTACTATACGCAATATGGCGAGGGACACGATCATTAGAGACGCTCAGCACGACCTCAGCGTTGGGAGGTATGTAACAGGCACGTACGATAAATAGTCTCTGATACTGACCATTATCAATTTGGCAAAGTTTTGTTATTTTATTTTTTCAACCTTTGAGCCTACATATAGCACCCACATAATGAACATCTATATATCTTGCTGCATCTACCAATCAAAAGTTATTAGAAATTTCGCCCTCTATAACTTCAAATGCAGCACGTATGAATGAAAATTATATTCAAAAGACTGAATCTCCCCCTCCCCCTCAAGGTACACTTTGAGAGAGTTCCTGACGCGATGCGCAAACAGAACAGCCGCTTTCATCATAGCGATACCCAACGCTGAGCCGGACCTGGAAGGTCAGTAACATAACGATTACTGATACCATACCATAATTATGAACTATGTCACATATCGTAACATATGTATACGTCTGTTGAACGCAGCACAAGAACAGGACTTGGTCGAGCCTGGAGTGATGGCTGCAGGTGAGCCGGAAATCAATCGACCAGGTAGAATCTTGAATTCCTCGTAACATGTTATACGATTTCAGTGGTTTTATCAAAAGGTCATTGCATTGAGTGCTCTACACGTCCTTAATCGCATACGTAACACGATAACGAAAGATTTCATCAGATCGCCGACGAGCTGCAGCACGAGCTGCACCCGGGAACAGGGGTCGTGGGGTCAGGCGTATCCCAGAAGCGGCGGAGGCGCGGCCGGCGGCAGCGGAACCTGACGCATTGCGACCGGAAAACCATAGGGGCGGTGGTCGTGCCCGTGGTCGTGGTCGTGGTCGTGGCCGTGGTCGTGGTCGTGGTGCCGAAGATCGACCTCCACAAGTTGGAGCTGAAGTCGCCGAAGATCGAGCTCCACAAGTTGAAGCTGAAGTCGCCGAAGATCGACTTCCACAAGTTGGAGCCGAAGTCGCCGAAGATCGACCTCTACAAGTTGCAGTCGAGGTCGCCGAAAATCGACCTCCACAATTAGTTGCAGTTGAAGTTGTCGAAGAACCCGAACCGAGGATTGCGATCGAAGGGCCAGGTGAGAAGCACACCGAGCTGATCTTAATTTTGCAATTTTGGGCAGCTTGCCATTGCAATTGGCGAGATGCGTTGAATATGAATTTCCACCTTAGAACTTATTATCAAAAAAAAAGACTACAAGTGATTTATGGGACGAAACATTGATCTGCTAAAGTTTTTGTTCATAGGACAATGGTGAAATGATCAAAATTGGAATGATGGAATAGAATCCGTTCAAAATTTTCAATTATTTCCCAAACGCTCAAGTTGCGATTAATTTATTCAAATCCTAAAGCCGGCTCGCTCCAAGTTTGAAATTAATTTATTATTTTGAATAAGTTGAACAAATTTTCTGGATGCTATACTAAATGAATAGATCGTTTCAGATTTTTTTTCCAAAAATTGACGTATTCGTCCGTATTTCAATTGGTCGAATGTCACATATCTGTTCATAAATCGGCATTAATCATGTCTTTGCATTATTGGTTCCTATTTATTACGTTCTTACAGGAATCCGACGAGCTAACGACGACGAAGAGCCGGAAGAGCGACACCCGAACGCGTGCTGCGTCTGCTATGACGGACCAGCGACCCACGCGTTCATACCGTGCGCGCATCAATGTTGTTGTGCGAATTCCGCACAGCGAATCGCTGACAGGTGCCCGTTATGTCGGACGCAATTCACTGGCGTATATCGCATACGTATAATAAATAATTGAGGCAACTTCGATAAACAATTAAAGAAAATCTTTCAATACTATACATATACTCGTATATTAGATTAACCGTCACTTTTTTTTACCGTCGGTCCATTATTAAAACTTTATTACGTAATCCAATACCAAAGATTATAAGTACGTGCACACACACATACATACATACATACTGTACTCGGTGTATTGTATATTGTTGGCTTTGTAAAATCAAATACATGTACAGTGTATTTCCAGAAAAATTCACCAAAATACTGCGTTGAAAGCCCAACATGTACATACACACAATAGGCTAGTCTTTCTGTTATGCTTTAGGCAAAAAAATAGATTTAAGGCTTCTATAAATCAAAAAATTTATTTCATTAAAGATAATTATAAGGGTTAATAATTATATTATGTATGTATCATATTATATTTACTTACGAAAACAGAAAAAAATTGTTCTCTTTTCTTCACAGCACTTTCCTCGATAATATAGACAGTGACTTGATGGAAGATACACATATGAGGTGAACAGATTTTCGTACCGCATTTATTTAATTCACGCTTCTATTGAGAATACCGCAATTAAAAATTCGAAAAAACATCTCTACGCATTTGAATTGGTGAAAATCAATGTAAGTTCACATTTTGATTATCTTCTAACGGGCCCCATTTCTGTAAGTCCGCACCGAAATTCATTCTGTAGCATCGCACCAAAATTTATTCTGTAGGATCGCACCGGAATTTATTCTGTAGGATCACACCAAAAATTTACTCTGTAGGATCGCACCGAAAATTTATTCTGTAGGATCGCACCAAACATTTATTCTGTAGGATCGCACCAAAAATTCGTTCTGTAGGATCGCACCGAAATTTATTCTGTAGGATCGCACCAAAATTTATTCTGTAGGATCGCACCGAAATTCATTCTGTAGGATCGCTCCAACCCAGACTTTTCACTCTGTAGGGTTGCACCGTGTCAACGGAATACTTCTGTAGGAAAAACTCTGTAGGATATTTTCTGTAGGATTTCTATTCTGTAGGATTTATTTCTGTAGGATCGTACCCCTCTCAAAATTATACTCCGATACACAGCACCGCATATCGTCGCTCTGGACGAATAAAGCGCGACGTCGCGCTCGGCCTCGAAACCGCGCGACGTCCAGCTCGGCTTCGAAACCGCGCGACGTCCAGCTCGGCTCCGAAACCGCGCGACGTCGCGCTCTGCTTCGAAACCGCGCGACGTCGCTCTTCGCTCCGAAACCGCGCGACGTCGTGCTCGGCTTCAAAAACGTTGCACCTCGAGCGATGTGAATTTTTTTCCGAATTTAGGTTGGTGTTACTGATACGCTAACGGGCGCGTCAACGCGCGATTTTCAAGTTTCGTACATCTTGAATGAAATTGAGAGTTTTGGCGACTTGCTTAAAATTAATAGTTATTCGCAAAACCATAACTTGGAGCTAATTGTGTAACTTATAATATAAGGAAGAGATAGATAGAGAGGCTTTTCTGCCTATTATACTGTATTTCTTTGTATTGTACAGCTGCTATTTCTTGCCCAATATTGCCATGGGTAAAATAAACGACATCTCTCCCTCTCTCTCTATCTCTTCCTTATATTATAAGTTACACAATTAGCTCCAATTTATGGTTTTGCAAATAACTGTATTAATTTTAAGCAAGTCGCCAAAACCCTCAATTTCATTCAAGATGTACGAAATTTGAAAATCGCGCGTTGACGCGCCCGTTAGCGTATCAGTAACACCAACCTAAATTCGGAAAAAAATTTACATCGCTCGAGGTGCAACGTTTTTGAAGCCGAGCACGACGTCGCGCGGTTTCGGAGCCGGGCTGGACGTCTCGCGGTTTCGAGGCCGAGCTCGACGTCGCGCGGTTTCGAGACCGAGCTCGACGTCGCACGGTTTCGAAGCCGAGCGCGACGTCGCGCTTTATTCGTCCAGAGCGACGATATGTATCTCAATATACTTTGACGTGTGGTATAGTATTTCGAATCTTCGGTTCTCGTTTGCGCGGCACGTGTGCTATAGGTCTTCCTTCTGTATATCTATACATACGCGTTTTACCGGCACATGTCTGCGGCGCAGCGTGCCGACACTTGTTTTCATTCTTTTTTGAAATTCGTGTTTTTCTTTCTCTATATTACCCTTAACCACCACACTTTTCACCGTATTGCACTCTACTTACTTTTCTCTTTATCCAAGTAAAATCCAAGACTTCTCGTGCGTTAAGCCAACAATCACCTCCCACTCGTGCGAAAAGCCCATAACCTGTTAGATGGTTATTAGTTTGAGGGATAATAATGGCCGGATTGTTTATTTATCACACAGTCTTTATTTAGAGATAAAACAGCTCTTTCTATTCTTATTCTCTTTTGTTACTCTTAATACTTATATTTCCGTTGACTGTTCAAGGCGCTTTGTTCACAAGTGAGTAAGGCTCAGGCTCGTGACTCCTTGAAGCTCACTCGCTCTGACTCTCTCCTCTCACACCTTTCGGTTGCCTAGGCGCTAGCGCCCTCTTCCTCCTTTTAAAGCATATTCCAATACTATATCTATACATCTATGTACAGTAGGGTGGACGTTAAATACTATCTTGAGGAGTTAAGCCCCACAGTTTATGGACAAAAAATAGATAAAAATTTTGGCCCCAGAGCGAGATTTTTAGAATGAAATTAACCCGTGCCGGTAAGGTCTCAAAGTTTCCCATTTAAAACACATGCATTTTTACGGATCTCAATTCAAAAATTCACTGTGAGGCCAATTTTAATTCAAAAAATTCCAACCTATGTGAAAGTATCAGGTATGTGTACTACTACATGGAGAAAAATCGAGGATATCATACTGTTGAATCTGCTCATGATTCGACTCGAAAATAAAATTCTTGAGCATTTTGGTTCGGAGTCGAATCATGAGCAGATTCACCGGTATGATATCCTCGATTTTTCTCCATGTAGTAGTACACATACCTGATACTTTCACATAGTTTGGAATTTTTTGAATTAAAATTGGCCTCACAGTGAATTTTTGAATTGAGATCCGTAAAAATGCATGTGTTTCAAATGGGAAACTTTGAGACCTTACCGGCACGGGTTAATTTCATTTTAAGAATCTCGCTCTGGGGCCGAAATTTTTGTCTATTTTTTGTCTATAAACTCTGGGGCTTTACTCCTCAAGATGGTATTTAACATCCACCCTAATGTACAGTAGGTTTGTTCTTCTTAGCTACACTTTCTACACTTGTACCAGATTTTACACTTTTCACTAGAAATTTACACCTCCTATTGGGCGAGTGTAAAAAGTGTAAGGAAAGTGTAAGAAAAGTGTAGAAAGTGTAGGTAAAACGAACAAACCTAGTAATGTTTATTGATGGAGTCCGCAGTGGCTCACTATTTTTTCGGACCAAAACTAGAACAAGTTTACAATCTCGCGAATTTCATGTGGCCATGCCCAACGAAACAGTAGCCAACAAACAATTGGGTTCAGTTGTTTGTTGGCTACTACTTCGTTGAGCATAGGCAGATGAAATTATTGCAAGATTGTAAACTTGTTTCACTTTTGGTCCAAAAAAATAGTGAGCCACTGCGGACTCCATCATTGAACATTACTGTACATACCCATATATCTATATTTATATACCTATATATCTATATGTCGGCGCGTGATATTCTGGACGCTCTTTCTCACGCCTGTGGTGTTCATTTAAATCTAAATATTGAGACTATTGAGCCGTATTTGGTTTAAAGTTTAGTCTAGGTATATTTGTTAGTATTAAGATTAAGCGTAGACCCTAAGCCTAATGAGTGGCGTAGAGGGGGATGCGAGATGGAGGCTTTGAGAACCAGAGCCTTTGTCGAACGTAGCCACAGTCCTAGAAGATGCTGATTTTAAGAGTCAGTTGCAATCGAACTGAGCCAGTGGTTGGTAATGAAAAGATAAACAGCATTGAGACTTCTAGAGGCAGGGTGGATTCGTTGTCGCGTCGCCCTGTACGTGATACTCTATTGTTAGCGAAATAGCAAAGACTATACTAGAGATAGAAATATTATAAGTGAATTAGGTTTATGTTAAATAGTGATTAGTGATAAGCTATATTAAATTACGTGTAAGACAAGCTCCTGCAAGAGCAACTATGTCCGCCCCTGACCAGCCAACGGCTGTCTCTCCGACATCAGAAGTGGGATGCTTGCAGGAACTCAACGAAAACATTGAAGGTTCCGTATCAGAAGGTTCGGTGCAACAAGATATGGAAACTACCAACTGGAAGATGATGTTCGAGGTGCAGAATCGAAATATGTTTGAACTTATACAAACATTGAAGGAGGTGGCTCCCGTACGATCATCGAAAATCGTATTTCCCGAATTCAACCCCGACGGCGCAGGAGATACAGACGCACGAGCCTGGTGTGGAACGGTCGATCTTTGCCTTGGAGAACAACCGATCCAAGGAAGTGCACTAATAATAGCCTAAGGTAGGCATTAAGAGGGACCGCTTCGTCCTGGTTCTCACAAATAAGCTATGCGGGAATGAATTGGACTCAGTTTAAAGAACTCTTTTTGGCCCGATATGATTCGGTCGAAACTCCGGCTGCAGTGATAATTCGAGTTAATAGTGGAAAACCAAAGGAAGATGAGTGTTTATCTGCTTATGCTGGTAGACTAGTGAGTACATTAATGACTCGTTGGCAATCTATGACTATCGAGCAGATTGCTGTAGCGACGGTGCTAGCCCATTGTGTTCAACGTGAACCGCAGTTGCAGCGACTTGCGTTCACTACGGAAATATATTCACGAAGCACGTTACAGCAAGAATTAATGGCTAGTGCCTATCGAAAGAGATCTGCTGCTCCTAACACCAACACTAGAGACGAGAAATCTACCAATAGCAAAAGACCGAAGATATCTTGTTTTGTTTGCGGTAAGATGGGTCATAAATCGGTTGATTGTTACCATCGGAAGGATGAAGGAGATAAATCATCAGGAGCCGGACCGAGCAAGAATAAATCTGGCAACACCACAAATAAGAAGAGGCCTGTCACTTGTTTCAAGTGCGGTGAGAGTGGTCACATTGTTCCCGATGTAAGAAGGATACGGCTAGTGAACCACCTGCGAAGACATCTGCAGAGCGTCAAGTCAACGTCTGCACCATTGAACCCGTGACTGCCGAATTAACACAATCCGGTGAGAAGTATCTTTTTTGTTTTGATTCTGGCGCCGAATGCTCTCTAATAAAAGAATCGATAGCTAATAAATTTTCTGGAAAACGTACTCAATCACTGGTGACTCTTCTTGGTCTGGGAAGGTCTCGCGTCACAAGTAACTTGCAGGTTTTGTCTCAAGTTAATATTAACGAGTACACAATAGAGATTCTGTTGCATGTAGTACCAGACGATTGTCTCGGTTATGATATTTTGATTGGTCGCGATTTGATTGCTCAAGGTTTTACGGCTGAGATGTCATGTGATAATTTCTGTTTGAAAAGAACAAAATCTGTCAATATATGTGAAGTTGGCAAAAGGGTTGAAAATTTTGATGAAATTAATACCGATATAGCTGGTACTGATAGATTGAATTTAGTTAAGTTATCAAATGAATTTGATTCATCATTTGTTATTGGAACACCTACTGGTCGCATTAGTACAGGAGAATTGCAAATAAAACTGATAGATCCAAACCGCACTGTCCAACGGAGACCGTATCGACTTAGTCCGGATGAAAGACAGACTGTCCGTTATAAAATTCATGAACTTTTATCGGCCGGTATAATAAGACCTAGTTGCTCACCTTTTGCAAGTCCGATACTTTTAGTTAAAAAGAAGGATGGCGCAGATCGATTGTGCGTTGATTATCGAGAACTTAACAGTAATACCGTGCCTGATAGATATCCGTGACCTCTCATAAACGATCAAATACAACCCCAGTGAACACACTTGTTTCATTCACAGCGTTGCTATGTTACAATGTGAAGTCATCACCATATCGCAATTGTAATGTTAGTATGATGTACAATCGGTACACGGATATACCTGAAATATATCGGCCATCTAACATTGGAATGTGTTCGAGAGGTGGATATGGTATGTAACGTCCATATCGAATACCGTATGCAACCGTGTGTTTCTTAGATGTTGCATTGATGGTACGTGGCAGTTGACATGTAGCAGCCAGGGATCGGCATTGCGTTAATTGTACATATTGAGACAACATGACTTTTACATACCGATGTTATGTAACATTTACACGTTTGACACATGTAATTAATGTTACAGTTATATGCTACAGGGACGTTGTTGTGGTCTGTCAAACCTATATCTCTGATTATACGTAGTGGCGGATTCTATCAACGTTACATGAACGCTACGCGACTGTTTGCATGTAGAGAATAGGTACCACCATCATAATAATTGTACATGATCTATCGATGTTTCATATGATTTGTATGTCAATTCCATTGTATATGCGACGTATCGGTATGGCACAGCTAGATACGACAGGGTCGTTGGTATACTCATAAGTAGCACGAAACACTCTGCTACTCACATTAGTCACAGTCTCGATTAGAATACGACTAAGAGCAGCCGAATGTTTACATTTGAGTCTTAATTCTCAGTCAGCGCGACGGTCAAGTTCCCATATACCCTACGGTCAACAAGTACCGTATACTATAATAACTTATTTTTGGAATGAAAATTGATACATTGACAAATTCAATTATTATTGTATCCTGGATTTTTCATAGCCATGTATGCAACGGTATACAGGATCTGATTTCAACTAAGGGAGTTTAGAACAAAAAAAATGTGAGTGACAAAAATTGAAAATGATCGCTGGACGAGTAGTCTTTCATACAGCTCAAGTGTTCAAATATGATCACAAAAGTGTTTAAAAAAAAGCAGGTAAATCCGCTGACCATGATGGACCAAACCTAAAACTTTCCGCCCGGATCGTTCAATTTCAAACAAAAATACATGTACAAAGATTTTCTCAAATTATTGGTGGCAATTTTCATATGATAGGTGTGAAAAAAATCTGACCTTGTATTCGTGATCAATGATCCAGAAAACCTCGAGATACTCATTTTTATCCGAATTCGGTCATCTTTTCTCAAGATATCGTCAATTGATTTTTTTTTTTTTTTTTAATCTTGATTTTACGTGGAGATCTAGTGAAAATCAAACTTTTCCTTTTCGTCATGAATAATAATATCTTCGCTTTTGCTAAAAGCGGGAAGTTAGAAATAGCATACATACGATCATAAATAAATAACATTGACAAAACAGTTTTTACAAGAAATTGTCAATAGAAGTATATTAGTACGACACTTATATCTAGTATCCAATAGGAGCGTTGCTTAGCACTACCACGGACGAAAAGCAGTAATGTTCTTTCTCTCTCTCCTTCATTTGGCTATCGCACTGATAGAGATCAGTGGGCTATCGGAACCGTATGGGTTCCATGTGCCACTAACAGCATTGTTATTTGCTGCCTGGGTACACTGTGTCGCGACGCGTTCAGCGAGATGTCGCTGTTTCCGTTTTTCGAGATTTTCGTTTCCTGTTGTTCGTCGATCGATATACCTATACGACGCGGAGTATGTGACAAATCTGTGGTTTATCTTTTCAACCAGTACGTAACTGGCGTAATTGAGTTATAAGGGAAAAAGCGACGATGAAAATGGGATCGTTATAATTCTGACGGTAAGTAGAGAATCCTATACACTCAGTCTCTGTAACCTGTACACAAATGTGACATCGTTGGTTATGTTACAGCCATCTCAATACGACACGACCACCTGGCTTTGCAAAGTGACCTGCTGGAAGTCTTACTGTACTGCAATTGCACACGGTAAAGTTCTTCAAGTAAAATTTAATGTCCGAGGTCGATACCTCATGGGTGCTTGCGGTTATATACATACAAATATCGGTATTTCGGAATTCAACTCACACACCTACTGGTAAGAATTTGATCTTCCTTTAGAATTAAAAAATATTTGCGTATACAAATATTCATAAAATAACATTGATAAATTCCTAGCAAGCTATTTGAGGTTAATTACTAATTGAAGAGTACCAAATGGAATTGCAAAACTTGAGATAATGAAAAATTTATTTGTTATCCGATGCTTTTACAAAAGTCAAAATCTTCTAACACATTAAATTCCTATTCGATAACCTCTTGATACGGGTATAACATAGTTTTAATAATAAAATCTTAGATAATTTTTAATCACTATACTATATCACCTTGAACAATTTCGTTATTTTATAGACATTTTTATTTGCACTAGCTTGTTGTATCAATGTATTGTATGTTCCTGCCGTATTAAAAAATCTTCTTCGGAGCATGATTACACGACCAAAATTTCAAATTGAAATTCAGGAGGATATAAGCCAGATCGAATAAAAAAAAGTGAAGAGCTGTCTTTCTAGTGACTTTGTACAGGATTCAAGGAGTATTGTTGAACTAACTATAAGTCCAATAGTTAGGGCCTCTTATTCTTCTTCAGCTTCAGTAGCATAACTATTGGAAACTTATTTATTCTTTGAATTCTAAATTTTGAAGGTATTTGATTTTTTATAATTACATCATTTCAGATCATTTTTAGTTTTATTTTTGTAATCACATATCTCGATATGAATATTGCATTTTTAATAGTCTCATAATTTACAACGCTGCTCATTTAATCCAGTACAAAATCATTACAGACCTCTTCGGTGCGCTTCGCTGATTAGACAAATTGATTTCTCGAGAGAAAGAATCCATTTAAAATCTTGGAAACTATTCATTCGGGTTTCACAACTTTGCTATCTATGAAATATCTTTACCTGATTTGCAGGTTTGCAGTCTAAATAGATACTAATAAAAAATCAATAAAAAATTTACATAAACGTGACATGAAATAAACTTTAACATGCCTAAACTGAAAAAACATGGTCATTATATGACACCCAGACACCGTAGACGACTCATTTCCAAGCAACTAGAGTCGTTTCATACTATAAATCCCAGTATTACTTCTTTCACTCGTAGTGACGCTGATGTTTCCACTACTCAAACAGCTTCTCACAGTGCAATAGCAGTTGACGCAAGTTTATCAGCACAAAATGAATTGATACAAGTGCAAGGTTGTGGTACAACAAGTGATATGTCTGAAGATGAGTCTAATGCATTAAATGATATTGCTGAAGGTAGAGCTATTCTTCCAGAAAACAATCTTCCGACAAGTAGTAACTTTTTGAATTATACTGCGCCAATTACGAACAATAATAGCGGACCCGACTTAAAAGATGACCTTCGAGACTGGGCACTTACTAATTCTATATGTCATAGACATTTTAGAAGTTTACTGAAAATTTTACGTCAACATGGACACGATCTTCCATCAGATCCAAAGACGCTTCTAAAAACCTGTAGAAATACAAAACTCATTCCTATGAATCCCGGCATGTATTATCACTTCGGTTTACGTAGATCTGTTCTCAGATATTATCCGCCTGGGAACTATCCCACTCAGATAAAACTGAACATAAACGTAGATGGGCTTCCACTAACGAAGAGTTCAGCTAGTCGTGATACGTGGAAAATCGTGTAACATTCCCAGAAATAAATGCTCCGTTAAGAACAGATGAATCATTTAGGCTTAGGATAAATGAAGAGCATCATAAGAAAACTTCTATACCCGAAACATTGGCAATAGTGATGGTCTCAAGAGTTCCTCTTGATCCTTTGCATCTTGGATACCTAGGTGTCGCAAAAAAGTTGGGTCAGTTTTATGTGAAGGGGAAACATGATGTTCGAATGAGTAAATTTCACTTGAAGCGATGCACAGAATACTTGTTGTCACTCAGTCGAACAATTCCGAAAGAATTTGCTAGAAAACCGAGAGCTCTAGAGGATATTGACAGATTTAAAGGAACAGAATTAAGACAACTTTTATTGTATACTGGACCTGTCGTATTCAAACAAAATTCAACCGTTGAGAAGTACCAGCATTTTTTGAGCCTTAGCGTGGCGTTTCGTATTCTGTCCAGTGCAGACACTTGCATAAAATTGATTGACTATGCCCAAACTTTATTAAAATATTTTGTTGAAAATTATCCATCGTTGTATGGCTATCAACACATGTCATACAACGTACATAACTTGATTCATTTATGTGATGATGTGAAAGTTTATGGACCATTAGAGCAATTTAGTGCTTTCAAATTTGAAAATTATATGTCAAAAATTAAAAAAATGGTTAAAACATCTAGTCGACCATTACAGCAGTTAATAAACCGTTCGAAAGAAGAAATTCAGGTGCTAGTTTCGTATGAGAAAAAAACATATCCTGTTATAAAGTACTGTCATGAACATACAGCAGGTATTGGTAGAAAAGTCAGATCAGTTCAATATGAAAATTTCTTTCTAAATCCAAAAACTTGCGACAATTGCGTTTGTTTAAAAGATAAATCTATCATTCTCGTTGAACATATATTTGAACAAAATGATGAGATATATCTGAGCGGCAAAATATATCTAAATTGTAAATCATTTTTTAAAATTCCCTGTGACTCAGAAATATTAGGCATAAAAGTTTGTACCGAATCCAATCATCAAAATGTTACAATTAATGCAGCTAAAATTCAAAATAAATGTTTAAAATTAAAACTAACCAACAGTGAAAGTGTTATCATCCCTCTATTGCATCACTAACAAAACAACGACTGTTATATATTCTTCTAGTGAGAATTCTGTTGAAAAAGTACTGCGCAATAATCTGTCGAAACTAACAAAAATTGAATAACACGAATAATTTCACCAATTGTAATATTCGTAATGACTTCAACGCTCAAATAACGGACATCACATATACGAATATCTCTATGGTTATATGTGAAGTTACATTTTCAAATTTACGGGTTGAAAAATAGTACCCATTTCACGTTCGACTTCCATTTCCGGTGCATATTCTTCCGCGTGTCATTAGCTGTTTCGGGCTTGATACGCGGGATCGCTACACGAGAACGTATCAGTCCGCGGATGTCCGAAAATCTGGTGAGTTATTAAACTTTCAAATAACGGTAATCAATTTCTATGTCAATTGCGATTTGTCGGTAATATAACTGATAAGTATACTAGTATAGTGTAGATTTCCGATGACAGATACCAGTTCACTGAATGAGGTTACAACAACACGACGGCATGAGGTTATATGTAGGTATACACGTGCATAATTTACCCCACTAACCGAAATCAAGATTAATACCAACAAGACACGATTTATTGAAAGCGTTCCAGAAATGCTCAAGGTTTAAGGAGTAATAATTACGAATAATTACAAAGAGCTGAAAGAGTTTACCGAATTGCTGATATCCTTATTTATAGTATATACGTATGCGTGATGTAACAGAAACATAACGCTGTAACGTGCTTGGAACAAACACTTCCAACAGGTTATGGTCCAGCTACTTCCAGGTGTATAGAAAAACTGCGTAACGTAATGTGACCGCCACTTAGACTTCATTGAAACATTTTATTGGACAAAATTATTAACTGAAACATAATTAGATTGCCTGCTGTAATGTATATGATCACAAGCAAAAGTTCAATTACACAAAATAATTTCATCAACGAATAAGCTTCGAAAATAATGGATATATATATATATATATATATATATATATATATATATATATATATATATATATATATATATATATATATATATATATATATATATATATATATATATATATATATATATATATATATATATATATATATATATCTCAAGTATTTGACCTAAATGTCTCGAATCATATAAATATCGTTAGTATGGTTTGAAAATGAATTCTGGTTAGTTATCGCACTTCACTGTTTCCATAATTTTAAGGCTAGACACTACTGAAACTTTGACAAACATGATTTTTCCGTTTCCAAAATTATTAAAACAAATCTAACCAAAATTTCCTTGCTACAAACGTTGAAGTATGTCAGCATGTATCTTGGAAAAAATAAATCAAGGTTCTGCGACGGAAGTGTATGAGCAAGGAATTTTTAACAGCGTTGTGCAGGTAATCTTCTGCGAAAGGTTCCTTGCACACACACTTTCATCGCAAAACCTTAATTATTTTTTTTTTCAAGATATATACTAACATACTCTGACTTTTGTAGGCAGGAATTTTTGATTAGATTTTCTCTAGTAATTTTAAAAATAGAAGTCGTTTTTGTCGAAGTTTCAGTAGCATCTTTCCTTAATATTCGTTTTTCCATGTTGTACTGCTACTTTCTCAAACCGAACGTCAATACCTCTATTCGATCAGAGGAAAAACTAGCAGTTTTGCTCTGAGCTTGGTAGTGTAATTTAAGCAGCATGACTTCAATCAAGTCAACTAATCTGCGTCATTTCATATAATATATATAAATGTTTCAGTTATTTTCTTCAATTCATACTATTTATCATAATATAAATGAGTTATAGGATAGATGATCGATACATGACCAAGCAATATGTAATGTATGTAAGCCGTCCTAAGCCCAGAGGCAAGGACTACAGAATATAAAAAAAACTAAAAATAAAAATACTATTCATCGTCATCTTCAACCTGTCCTATTTTGATAAAAATTGAATGCTTTGACAGTTTGTCAAGACCAGTGATCGACGTTGGCTACACGAATAATGAGTCCCCCATACGCAGTCGTCACCTTCATAGACGATGTCGCTGATAATCCCAACGATGAGATCACTTTGGAAGTACCAAGTTCCTGGGTAACTACAGATGAAAAACATTGTTGGTGGCCATCGTCGATGAAAAATATAACTATACTCATAACCAAGCAAGTACAGCCCGACCCCAGTGACGATAGGTGGCAACTTTGCAATATCAAACTAGATGCTTACTTTGGTACGTTGTATACTCGTATTGACTATAATAGATGATAACAGAGAAATAGGATTTCAGCTACTGTGATGCGTTGATTTTACTGCGATAGACATAATTGTCTGAATTTATAGGATTAAAAATAGAAAGTTTTACTTTTGTTTCATTTATATTCTATTTCTTACCGTAATCAGTGCCTTTTTATATTGATGCAAACCATAGTCAAATGTTCTCATAATACATTATCATGAAACAAGGTCTTATTTGCAAACCTTATGCTTGAACACATGCAGATAACTTAGAGGCTGCCAGGAAAAAAGCACAAACTCTGTCATCATCTAGCGATGAAAGTGACTTGCGAAATAGGAGTCGTAGACAGAGAAAGAAAAGAAAAGCTAATTCACCGCAGGTTGTAGAGGAAAATTCTGAAAGCAGTCAAGATTTGCCAGTTGAAAAGAGGGGTGCAGTTCTTCCACCTCCTCCCAATTGTGAGGTTGAATTTGAAAATGACGATGATATCATAATGTCCATGAGTGATATTCCTATTACTTTTGAAGATCCAGTCATAGAATCACATTTGAGTACGTACGGATACAAATATTAACCCTTACACGAATAAAATAGAGATTAGATTGGATTTGTCAGACGCTAACCCATCGAGTAATTCGTCTTTCCAAAATGAGTATCATTATCATGATTCTCGTCATAACATACTTTTTCACATAAATTTTCAATCATTACTGACTTCTAGGAAGAAACTTGTCAATCCAAATAGTTATTATTTGCAATACACCATGTACATCTGTCACGATTAGAATCGATTGTTGTGTATGTTTGATAATTACTGAAAAACTTTTCAGGGGGCATTTCATCTGACTTGACACCTACGAAATCACGATCAGATGCAGCAGGCACCAATGGGGTAGTACGTCTGTTCGATGCATTACTTCCATCGACTACAGACTTGACGGGTCATTATTGTTTTGATTTAATTTTTATTTTTGCAAATTAAATTCAACTTGTAAAAGCCCAGTAATATGAGATAAATTTTTATTTTGATGTGCAGATGCCAGGATGAAATATCTGACACCACCATCACGTAAATTTACAAATCAGAAACGTCTTTTAGATTCATCAGCTCGCTCTTCTGCAAATGAGACTGGTTATTACTATTTTTTTCGTCATTTTAATTCTAATCAGTCTCTACATGAGTAGTAATTTGCAATTATTTTTTATTTTATTGCCAAGCTCCAATAATAACATTCCCGTCATCACAATCACATGCAGATATGAATGGGCAACTTCGTTACAATTCACCAGTACCCTCCACATCAAGCATGACTGCAGGTTATTATTATTATTATTATTCTTTCTAATTTCGATTCTATAATCAGTCTGTAAAATGTAAGTGTAAATGACCATAGTCACATCCGAAAACTTGTATTTTATTTTACTTGTAATCTCCTTTAGTAGAGTTCAACAGGAATTCATCAATACTAGAGACACCCAAAAGACCATGTCAACGACATCGAGGGCCCATAGGTATGAACTTCAAAATCAAACTTACACAGTACCAGTAGATGTTTCATTCTAACTGTTGTTGAATTCTATTCTTTCAATGCTACCAGCTATCGTTATTTGTACAAGATAGTTATATATGTATATGTTATGTACAAACCCCGCAATCGTACAATGCGCGCATTGTACGGGGCTTTTTGTACAATCCTGGTTTATGCGGGATTTGTACAAGTTATGCTGTACAGTGCGCGCAATGTACGGGGCTGTTTGTACAATCCTGGTTCATGCGGAGTTTGTACAAGTTATTTTGTACAGTGCGCGCAACGTACGTTTCATGCCGTACACTGCGCGCATTGTACGAGAGCCTTTGTACAATCCTGCACTAATCACATGTATTATATATGGGTGTGGGCCAGCGAATAAATATTTACGTTTCACTGTTATGAGAGGTTTGAAATTAGTCTTCTCCATAACAGTGATCGAGCCGGTATACAAAATGCAGAGTGACAATACAGAATCGTGGATTCGATTCGAGCAAATATTTGAAGAAAAACTTTCTGAGTTTCCTGCTACGGAATTCACGATCAAAGATGAAGATCGTTACAATGAAATAGTGCAGGGACTTTTGGCTGCGAAATCGAAAGAAAAAAAAGAGAGAAGTGACTACCGGCGTTTTAAACGATTCGAGGTAATGACGATTGGAGAGACCAATAAATTAATTGTGCCAACCGAGGATAGAAACAACATCAAATTCTACGTACATAATGGTGAACTTTTCGACATCCTGAAGAATGCTCACATTGAAACAGGGCACGGTGGCATTCACAAGATGTATGAAGTGATTCATCGGAAATATCACAATGTCCAACGAAAAGTTATTCAGTTATTTCTGCAACATTGTGAAGTGTGCCAAAGAAAAAAATCGTTTCCAAAAAAGGGTGTCGTAGTGAAACCATTATTGTTCAAAGAAGTAAGTGCCCGGGCGCAGGTGGATCTCATTGATATGCAATCTTGCAAAGATCAAGACTACAAGTTTATTTTGAATTATCAAGAGCATTTGACTAAATTTGTACTCCTTAGGCCTTTAAAAACGAAGACCGCTGCAGAAGTGGCATATGTTTTGATTGACTTGTTTTGTGTATTCGGTGCTCTTGCAGTGCTTCAGTCAGATAATGGACGTGAGTTCGTGAATTCGATCATAAATGAACTCTCGCTCTTGTGGCCTGGATTAAAAATTGTCCATGGGAAACCTCGCCACTCCCAGAGCCAGGGAAGCGTAGAGAGGTCAAATCGAGATGTGGAAGATATGCTGCGGGCGTGGATGACCGATAATAATACGACAAAATGGAGTGAGGGCTTGCGTCTCGTTCAATTTCAGAAAAACAATAGCTTCCATACGGGAATCAAGCAGTCACCTTACCGGGCGATGTTTGGTCGAGAAGCGAAATTAGGGTTAAAGGACTCGGCATTGCCACAAGAAATGTTAGCATTATTCAATACGGAAAAAGAAATTGAAGAACTTCTGAATAATTCCACCTCCAGTTTATCTCCAATTCCTGAAGAAGAAACTATAGCCGAGACTCACGAGAGTATTAAGCGAAGTCATGAGGTTGCATTTCAAGGCCTGGAAAAGCAAGCAAAAAGAATGAAACTCGCTAGTGATGCTAAATTCAAACCGTTGGAGAGGGGAATGTCTGTATTATTACCGGTCCCCGATGTTGACAAGAGCAAGGCCGATTCAAGAAATTTAATAGGTAACTTGCGTATTCTATTTGTTTTTCTCTCACTATGATTATCGGTATTACAGCTAGTATTATGATACAGGGGTCATCATGGAAGTTACTGAAGATGGATTTTATAAGATCGGAACCCAGAGCGGAATTATTTCCGGATTATTTAGTAGGAATCAAATAGCCCCAGCTACGGCCGAATTTCTGCAGGAGAAGGATGTCCCTCAACAAACTACTTCTGTTAGAGCAGCCAATAACAAGTCTTCGTTGGTGGGAGGGCAAGGTTTTCTCCGATGCTCTTGTACTACTAAATGTAAAAATAACCGGTGCATCTGTAGAAAGAACAATGTTTTATGTAACTCGCGTTGTCACAATTCTAGTCCGTGTTGCAATAAGTAATAAGTAAATATATAGTATAAGACTCGATACATTCATTTTCATGTATTATGTTCTTGCAGCAGACAAAAAAAATAATTATCGATTTTTATAACTGTGAAACGTAAATATTTATTTGCTGGCCCACACCCATATATAATACATGTGATTAGTGCAGGATTGTACAAAGGCTCTCGTACGATGCGCGCAGTGTACGGCATGAAACGTACATTGCGCGCACTGTACAGAATAACTTGTACAAACCCCGCATGAACCAGGATTGTACAAACAGCCCCGTACATTGCGCGCACTGTACAGAATAACTTGTACAAACCGCGCATAAACCAGGATTGTACAAAAAGCCCCGTACAATGCGCGCATTGTACGGTTGCGGGGTTTGTACATAACATATATACACAAACATTTAAAAGTACTCTTTATTTTTCTACAGAGGACACTCCAGAAACTTCGATGCCGTCGATGCAAGGTATACATGGTCTGGATAAAAATTTCCTATGACGTAATACCTCTTACAGAAAGCTGCATTATTAGTGTTCGTAGAAGATGCTGTATGAGCACTGAGCAGATTATTGAGTACATTTCTTTTACCTTTTTTCATAGAGCCTGCAGTTACATCGCTACGAGAGTTTATCAGAGGTATGAGGTCCAAACTGAATTTTCATCATTTCGTGCCATTCATTGCACAATATACTTTGTAGAAAACAATGAGAAGGTATTGAAAGGTCTCGCTGGAGTTATAGTTGAAATGCAGAAAATCAATGAGCGTCTACACAAATTGGAAAACCAAATTAGTGTACCATTGTCTTCGATTCAGAACACGAACCATACGCCTGAGTTAAACATCTTACCATTCTGCACAACTGATCAAATAGAGGCCTTTGAGGCAGATCTACTAAACCAAGAAGGACACCCTCATTTGAAATCTGATCTCGTGAGTATTATTTATATCTGTATATATTCCACTATTACTTCTTATGTATTTCAATATCCTTTATGATTAGCACATTCAACTGCCGTTTCTAATATAAATGCACAAGCAAAGTATGCCATTCGCAGTGAGTCTATTCTGTTTCGGCTAATAGGGTATGTGTCTTAATTATCTCAGCGAAATTCTGCCTACATAGTTTTCCATTGAATACCAATATTTAACAAACAATACCAGCACTGAAAGTTTGATGTTGTTCCAATTGAAAACAGATTATTTTGCCAGAAATTGATCGGATATCGATTGGATATCAATTAAGACGTGAAAGAATCTTTTCTTCTCGACATTTGTAGTACTCGTATTAAAATCAATAGAACTTATAACTGAGCCCCAATTATGAAACTGCATCTATTTTACAAATGTTAAGTAATGGAATATCATTTTTAGATCGCGTACCCTACCACGCATTATAATTTTAGTAGTGTTCCAAATTATAAATGATATTTGCTTATTGTTGCTTCTTACGCATCTTAAATTCTCAATGATGAAGTCTACAGCTTATCAAGTAGCTATAACGAAACCATATTCCCTTCACAAAACTAACTCGCGATAGAACCATTAATAAGTGATTCGGCAAACCGTGAACACTGCCTGCATTCACCCACATGTCAAGAGAACATCGACTCTGTACCATACTTATTGAATTATTGGCGATTACAGATGAATTTATTGATTCGAGTCGGAGGAAACGGCATGAAGGATAATACAATTCGAGTCTTGAAGACAGTTTTCTCAAACAAAGTTGCTGTAAAATCATCCTGGTTGGGACTACGCCAAAATTTCAAAATTTCCAAGTTAAACATCACAAAAATGATCAAAGGTAAAATGCAATCTTTTTATTTCCAAATGGTCTTGCCCGCAAACCCCCAAGTTATAACTGGCTTAAAGGCTTATACATCATAAGATGGAACTGTTGTTTAACAGACGCAGTTGCAGTTAAACATCCGCACACTGATAAAGAGTTCGAAGAATTGGCGAGTGAATGGTTCCGCCAAGCTAATCAAAGGTTTAAAAGAGAGAATAAAGACAAGGAGAATTGAAATACAAATGCCAAAGCATCATTGAAGTCAGATTGCACGCACTGTATAGTTTCCAACCATGCACCCGCATTGTTCACTCTTTGAAATCTTATACTTGAGAATAGTATATAGTATCTATAATTAATATTAATGAATACCTTGAAAAGCGATCAAATACCTAACTGCAGTGCAATTAAAAATTAGTTCCCTAGTTTAGTTTAATCACAAATGAAAACATACTCGTACTAATAACATTTATAATATCAGTTCAGTGTTTATAGAATTTTTTCTGCATGCTAGCTGTACATAATTTTTATTTTAAGAGGCTCACAACTTACACTCATTATCGCCATGAGTAGCGTGTCCAAAGATATCTACTTCATACGATAGATTAACCATTAACCATATACAAGCATGGTCCAATTTTTGAAATTTTATCCTTAAAAATAATATATCGTATCTATAATTAATATCAATGAATACCTCCGAAGGCGATCAAGTATCTAACTAAAATTTAGTTAGTTCAGTTTAATCACAAATAAATGCGCGATCGATACATAATTTTTGTTTTATAAGGTTTTACAACTATTACTCATTATCGGTATGAGTACAGGTGTGTCCAAAGATATCTATTTTATATAGTAATGTTTATGTATGGTTCTCCAGTGAGTTACTATTTTTGTCGGAAAAAGTAAAACGAGTTTTATCTCTGGTATGTACATTTTATGTGCCAATAACTAACGATGTAGCTAACAGAAGAAAAGACAAAGAAACTGTAATAACAGCTTAGTTGTATCTTACAGAAACATTTACTGTGATGAAAGTCCGTAGTTGGAAACCATGGAGACTAAGAGTCGTGATTTTCTAATTTCACTTGTTTCTTATATTGTTTCTCATATTAGCTACATCCCGCTTGGTATAGGCACATAAAATTGGTATTGAAAGAAGAATCGATCTGAAAGAAAAAAGTAGTGTGGGAATTAGCCATACACAAGCATTACACAGTACGAATTATATTTTTATTAGTTACTGTACCAATAGTACAAATTTTATTTATACTTCATTACTATTGCTCAGATTCGTTTACGGCAATAATGGAATACTATTTAGGATGTCTTTCATCAGCATGCTCTCAAATGTACCTTAGTCATTGCGAATTGATATGTCTGTGATCAATTGCGTATAGTCACTAAATGTTAAGTTGGTACGATTATATTATATAAGATATGTGTTCATTAAGTCGAAAAAATTACACATAATAATTGATTCGATAAAATCTGTCTAAAATAAATAATATTTTCTATGATCCATCGTTTTTTCTGCTGTACATACCTTACCACAATTGGAAACACACTGACATCTTATACAGGACCTCCCCTCTTACCCCAATTAGAAAAAACGTGCGATAATTCCGCCAGCCAGTTTTTTCTAAATGATGCAAAAAGGAAGTAATCCTGCATAGGTGCTCATTATACCTATGTATACCTATGTATATGAGGCATTCCACGTCAAACCAGTCGATCATCGGCCTGACCCCCCGGGATTTTGATGATTGATGGATTTTTTGGTTCGTTTCGGTCAAAAATGATATCTCCAATTTTTCCGCCATTTTGTAACGGTGTGGCGACTTCAAATTTCATGAAGATGTTCAAATCATGAAGATGGACATTTTTGAAATCACTGAAAATTTTATGTAAAATCAGGGACTCAAAAACGCAGTGTTTTGTCATGATTCGAAAATGGAATGAAAATCCTTAATATTAAAAAAAAATTCTGAATAGGAAAAAATTGAAAAAAAAAAAAAAAATATGAAGGATCTTCATCCCATTTTCGAATCATGACGAAACAATGTCTTTTCGAGTCCCTGATTTTACATAACATTTTCGGCGATTTTAAAAATGTCCATCTTCATGTTTGATCATCTTTAGGATATTTGAGGTCGCTACACCCATACAAAATGGCGGAAAAATTTCAGAAAATTAGAAGTATCATCTTTGACCGAAAAGAACCAAAAAATCCATTAGTCGTCAAAATCCTAGGCGGTCAGGCCGATGACCGACTGGTTTAACGTGGAATGCCCCATATGTTTATTAAGGGATTACGTATCTGGTACATTCGTAGAATACGTAGTAATTACATATCAGGAGTAATGATGCAATAATTATGGTATGTAACTATGACATCGACGTATGGGAGAAGCTCTAGCCAAACCTATACATTTAATTATATCGATATGATATGCCCGTAACATCAATGCCACACATCTCGTGCCAGGCTGTTACGGAGCGAAAATTTGTGACTGTTACGTAACTTGGCGTTATAGGCTTCGAGTATATGTGCTGTGGAGGCAACATGAAAAATCTGTCAATAGAGCATCACAGTTATGTGTTAACGTGCCATCACAGTGACCTCACCAGGATGTATCCGGTTTGTAACCAAAATCTATACTTGTTCCGTAACCGCGATATTGGCTAGTGGCGGACATTTTAGAGTCCATGTAGGTAACACGGATGCTTCACGATATATAACTGTGACTTTCGAAGGAATAGGGGTTTCATAAGTGTGATATCGCCGCAACATAATTGTGTTCACTGGGACGGTTAAGTGGTGCTAAATATTTTACAACGTTGGATATGGCATTTGGTTTTCATCAGTTACCTATTCACGAAAATTCAATTGAACGTACGGCTTTTGTGACCCCCGATGGTCAGTTCGAGTATCTGGACTATGCCTTTCGGTTTACGAAATGCACCTTCGGTTTTTCAAAGGGCAATAAATAAAGCACTTGGGGAACTTGTAAACACCTTCGCAGTGTGCTACATAGATGACATAATGATTCCAGCCGATTCTGTGGAACAGTCACTGGAAAGACCTAAAATGGTTTTAGATAAACTCCGCGCGGCAGGTTTTTCTCTTAATCTAAAAAAATGTTCCTTTCTGAAAACAGGTGTTGACTACTTGGGATATGAGGTCTCAGCGGGTGAGATACGACCCAATCCGCAAAAGGTAAAAGCACTGACTGATTCTTCTCCACCAGGAACAGTTACACAACTTGGCCAGTTCATAGGTCTTGCGTCGCATTTCCGACAGTTCATTCCAAAGTTTTCACAAATTACTGTCCCACTTTATCGATTAACCACGGGAAAAGGAAAGATAGAGTGGAAAACACAATACGAGAAGATTCGTCAGGAAATAATCGCCAGGCTAACGAGCGAACCGGTCCATATGATATTCAACCCCACTTATCCTATCGAGTTGTATACTGACGCTAGCGCCGAAGGATATGAGGCCGTGCTTATGCAAAAGATCGATAACAAATCACACGTGGTTGCATACTATAGTAAGAAAACGACTAACGTAGAGTCACGTTACCATTCGTATGAGCTAGAAACCATGGCAGTAGTTAACGCTATTAAGCATTTTCACCACTTTTTGCAAGGTAGAAATTTTACGGTTTTCACCGATTGTAACGCACTCAAAGCGTCACGTAACAAGGTTGATCTGACACCAAGAGTACATAGGTGGTGGGCTTTTCTGCAGGCATATGATTTTGATATTATTTATCGAGAGGGCAAACGTATGGGTCATGCCGATTTTCTTTCGCGAAATCCAGTGGATACTAAAACCGTTATTAAACAGGTTGAACACAAACGAGTAAACTTAGCAGAAATCTCAGAAAATTGGTTACAAGCTGAACAGCAACGGGACGATGAATTACGTGATATTATTTCAAAATTGCAGAATAATGAACTTGATACAGACGTTGCCAATACTTATCAAATAAGGTCAGGAGTTTTGTACAGAAAGGTTCAGCGTAAAAATCGTAGCCGTTATCTACCTATGGTGCCTGTGAGTTTTCGATGGTCAGTTATCAATAATGTTCATGAATCAGTCATGCACCTAGGTTGGGAAAAGACTAGAAAAAGTCTATCAATACTATTGGTTCCCTAATATGTTGAAGTATGTTCGAAAGTTTGTTGAAAATTGCATAACTTGCAAGCTATCGAAATCTCATTCTGGTAAAGTACAAGCTGAGCTTCATTCAATTCCAAAAGTTAGTGTACCGTGGCATACTATTCATATCGATGCTACTGGTAAACTTAGCGGGAAAAACAATCTGAAGGAATATGTTTTTGTATTCATTGATTCATTTACCAAGTTCGTACTTTTGCGACATACCTTACGCATAGATGCATCTAGTGCAATTACGACTCTGAAGCAGTGTGTAAGTTTGTTTGGTACTCCATCTAGGATTATCGCGGACCAAGGTAGATGGTTCGCGAATAATGGTTATCGGGAGTTTTGTAAGACTCATAATATCGATCTGCATCTGATTGCTACTGGGACATCACGTGCTAATGGTCAAGTAGAGCGTGTAATGAGTACACTTAAAAATATGCTCACAGCCGTAGAACTCAGCAATGACAAATCGTGGCGGGAATCTATCGATGATATTCAACTAGCCTTGAACTGTACAGTTGGTCGTACAGCAAAACATAGTCCTTTAGAACTATTGATTGGTAAGGTTGCAAGACCTCTTTCTTTGTCAGTTATTGATGATCAAGAGGAGGAAGAAGTTAATATTTCTGAAATCAGAGAGCAGGCGATCGCTTCCATAAATAAAAATGCTATGGAAGATAAAGAAAGATTTGACAGTGGCAAATCGAAAGTTTGTAGATTCTCAGTAGGAGACTACGTTCTCATAGAAAACCATGAGCGAAATCAAACTAAGCTAGATGCTAAGTTTCGTGGGCCATATAAAGTGGTTGAAGTTTTACCTAAAGACAGGTATTGTTTGAAAGCTCTAAAGGGCAATAGAATTTATAAGTATGCGCATGAACGTTTGAGGTTGATGCCTGAGAGCAATGTTCCCATAGAGCTTGATCCTTGTAAGGATTGTAGTGGTGATGAACAGTCAGAAGTTGCCAATGTCGGCGGTGATGGCAGTGAGTGATAAGTTGGGTATACCAGTGTGGGTATACATGATCCATGCGTTTGCTTATTAGTCGCAAGTCATAAAGATCCTACCCCACTCACGTGGGCGGAGATGGTGCGATGTAACGGCGACGATGGGTCTGCTTGGTCAAGAGGACCAAGGGCCATATGGTTGGTCACAAAGTCAATATGGTTTGACTTGTGTATCGGTTATGTTACCAATGGGACCACATGAGTGGTTAGTTATTGTAGTCATATGGTTGACTACTGGGTCATATAGTTGACTCTTGTGTGTCGGTTATGATACCAACTGTGGTGTGTAGAGATGCACAAAATTTACAGAGTCATATGGTTGACTGCTGTATTTTGGTTGAAAGATACCAAGTTGAGATGTACAGAGTCATATGGTTGGCTGCTGTACTTTGGTTGAAAGATACCAATTGTGTTGCACGTGGTGCAAATAAATTGCTTAAAACTCACTGGTACACTGGCTAACTGGTTATTTGGATCATTCGACTGGTTCTGTCCTTTTGGTTGATATTGAGATCAATGTTGTGTTGTTAAGCACACGAGTAGTGCATTAAGGACAGCATATGTGGGAACATGGCGCTCAGTCGTCACAATGGGCGAGCAGGAAATGAACTGAAGTTCCCTTTGCAGATGATGTGGAAAGACAATGATTGCACACGAGGATGTGTGACAGTCAGGAGGGCCGTGTCGGCGCGTGATATTCTGGACGCTCTTTCTCACGGCTGTGGTGTTTATTTAAATCTAAATATTGAGACTATTGAGCCGTATTTGGTTTAAAGTTTAGTCTAGGTATATTTGTTAGTATTAAGATTAAGCGTAGACCCTAAGCCTAATGAGTGGCGTAGAGGGGGATGCGAGATGAAGGCTTTGAGAACCAGAGCCTTTGTCGAACGTAGCCACAGTCCTAGAAGATGCTGATTTTAAGAGTCAGTTGCAATCGAACTGAGCCAGTGGTTGGTAATGAAAAGATAAACAGCATTGAGACTTCTAGAGGCAGGGTGGATTCGTTGTCGCGTCGCCCTGTACGTGATACTCTATTGTTAGCGAAATAGCAAAGACTATACTAGAGATAGAAATATTATAAGTAATTAGGTTTATGTTAAATAGTGATTAGTGATAAGCTATATTAAATTACGTGTAAGACAAGCTCCTGCAAGAGCAACTATGTCCGCCCCTGACCAGCTAACGGCTGTCTCTCCGACATATATATTTATTTCCTTATATATCTATATCTATATCTGTATCTATATCTATACAGGGTGAGTTTTCTCCGGGGTCCTGAGAGGGTGTGGCTTAAAACGGCTGAGACTCCGCCTCTTCCTATTCGTACTCGTCATTATCCGAAGAACACTGATTGTGATTACTATTTATTTGGCTCTTGCCGTGTATCTTTAATATACGGAAATGTGTGTAGCCTTGTCAAAACAATGAGATAATATTATTTACCTCAATTTCTGAATAGATTGTCTACCATATGAGCTAGCTTGCTCAGAATAATAAATCGATTTGGAGACAAAGGTACCTGTATCTAAATGAAAACTATCATCCTGACAATTGACAATAACAAGTATGAATAAAAGCAGGCGGCGGCTCAGCCGATTTAAGCCACACCCTCTCAGGACCCCGGAGAAAACTCACCCTGTATATCTATATATTCTGAAAAAATTCCCATTTTTAGGTACTTTCATTGTGAACATTTTATCAGAGTTTGAGATTGTTAAACGAATAATTTTTGAACGAACACCTGTTTACTCTGGCAGATGGTTTCCCCACTAGGTGGGTGCAAGTTTGAGTTTCTGTCAAAATACTATATACTTTTTTTTTTGTCGATGCATTCAGACCTATATTTATCAATGAATTGCGGCTATTTTTTAATAATGTTTGAGGTTTATTTTCTCAATATTTTTCGAAGACCTAGACATTCAGTTTGTACAGATAGTACTTCTATGACCAATGATACTTGTATTGATGATTTCAGATTTGAGTTGAAAAACCTTCTCTATCAAATATAAAGAAGTACCATCGGCTAAGAGTGCGATGACATTCCTTCTCAGTCCGCTATCCGTTCTCGGACTTCACACTGAATAGACACACACGCACACACACACACACACACACACACACACACACATTCACGCGAACTACCCAGTCGGTGGTTGTGGCTCTCGAAAGACTAGAATAGGTAAGGCCACCCCATTGATCCTCACAATATATTGATATTTGACATACCACTGACAACCGAGCGAGCGAAGCGAGCGAGGAACAACGCTTGACCGAACGAGCACAATTATCAGCTAGTAATAAATAAAGTCATGCAGTACTAGCTAAAGAATGAATAACTACAAAATTTGGGTTCTCCTTTGCCTTACTTCTATGCTATGGGTTTTTATGGCTCCCTAGGCCTTCCAGGGTGTCGGTGAGGCCGAACATTCTCCCCCTGTTGTGAAGTCTATTAAACAACAATTAATTTTATCCCGAGAAATAATCATCTAGGCTCTTATCTTATAGGTAACAATTGTAAATATTAAAAACTAAGAAACATCGGTTAAGTCCTTATACATATGGGCAAGTCCACCAATTATCAACAAATGAACGCGACGTCAAAAAATCGATTTGTCTGAAATTTTTACCTCTTATAGTGTGTACTAAGATTGAAAAGTTCACCAAGTTGGAACCCTTTAGGACTTACCGTTCGCGAGAAATGCCATATACAAATTTGCCATTTCGACCTAATTCAGGTTTAAACGCGAATTGTTTTCGTATCGTTATTGCCACAAAAAAATTATGAAAATATACGTATCTTATGTAAAAAATTCTAACCTTTCCGAATATGTTATTCATTTCTGGCTAACTTATCGAAATTAATCTCAAAAACACGTTTTTCGGCGAAAAATCGCTTTTTCTCACGCGCCACCAAATTTTATCTTACTTTTGAATTTCTTATCTGAAAGCTGAGATTTTTTCAGTAAGAAACCCAAATTTGTAGAGTGGGACGGCTATGGGACCCCGCGTGAGCTAGATTCAATTGATGAAAAGTGTATTATTCGCCAATTAAGGGGACCAGTACAGCTTCGTTTAGGAAATTTGGAGTACTCCGAAATTCATTTATTTGTCAACCAAAGCTTATTTCACATCAAAAAAAAATTACCTCGAAAAACTTTGTCGTAAGGTTTCAGACACATCGTTGGTCCAATTCAACCTCTCAAGGTCCTGCTTTCTTCAGACAGCAATTCTACATCTTATGAACGTAGGGATCGGTAAAAAAAAATTCATGTGAGAAGTTACGGTCAATCATCCAAAATTTCAAAAATTTAGGACACTAATTTGTAAATAACTTGGCCTACACGAAATTGTTCAAAAATTCCCTCGTTCACACGATGAAGATTTCTTTTCTGAACAAAATGAGCCCTCAACGACCTTAATCGGAGCGATGTGCCTAAAACCTTACGACAAAGGTTTTCAAGGAAAATTTTTTTTTTTTGTGTGAAATAACGTTGGCTGAGAAATGAATGCATTTTGGAGTATGTACTCCGAATTTCCAAAACCAAGCTGTACTGGTTCCCTTAAGCGTGTAAATAATACACTTTTCATCAATTGAATTTAGCTCACGCGGGATCCTATAGCCGTCCCACTCTACAAATTTGGGTTTCTTACTGAAAAAATCTCAGTTTTCGGATAAAAAATTCAAAAGTAAGATAAAATTTGGTGGCAAATGAAAATAAGCGATTTTTCGCCGAAAAACGTGTTTTTGAGATTAATTTCGATAAGTTAGCCAGAAATGAATAACATATTCGGAAAGGTAAGATTTTTTACATAAGATACGTATATTTTCATAATTTTTTTATGCCGATAACGATACGAAAACAATTCGCGTTTAAACCTGAATTAGGTCGAAATGGCAAATTTGTATATGGCATTTCTCGCGAACGGTAAGTCCTAGAGGGTTCCAACTTGGTGAACTTTTCAATCTTAGTACACACTATAAGAGGTAAAAATTTCAGACAAATCGATTCTTTGACGTCCCGTTCATTTGTTGATAATTGGTGGACTTGCCCATTATATAATGTTTTTGTATGAATAAATTCTTTTCATAGTGTATATCTGAATTCAACTTACTTTGGTAGAGAGATACAAATCATCTGGTGCTTCATTCAGAAATCTGGAAATATTCTCTTTTGTGAAAATTGCAGATTTTTTTGGATGGTAGCCTGAACTAAGTTTCTTCAAGAGAGATAACAATTTCTTGTAATTACTAATATCAACATGATTATATGCGTTGAGTGTAGTCTTCAGCATTGAATAATTGGACCATAAAGTTGGTGGTGCATATTTTTTTGAAAGGTCGTCAATGTATGCAAGCAGAACTATTTCAGAGAATGAATTTGTGCCATTCAGTTTGCACCATTTCTTGAATTCATTATAAGCGGCTATGTATAGAATTCTTGATTTATCTGGCAGAAGATTCAACGAAATATTCTTTGCTGCTTTTCTAATTTTCTCAGAAATAATCCCCTCACTCTCGTTGTCACTACTATCGGAACTCATTGTGGCAAACTTAAATTCAAAACAGATTGAAAGCTCGAATCCTTGTACCAATAAAAGTGTAATCACAAACTAAGTAGAAGACAGCGCCGCAATGATCAAACGCTACAATAATATCGAAATGTACGAATTTCGACACTCCGTGTGCAGAGCTCGATTATGCGCTCGCTTGATTTGAGAAAACTTGTATATTATTCTTGTGTAAGAGGTACAACTATCAGAATGCACTCGTCGATTGCTCTGAGGCAACTGAACTGACGCCGTGCGACGGCTACATATATAATTTTTTCAATAGAAAATGCTGAACAGAAAACACTAATCCTCGCTGTAATCTCTTTGTGGCCCTATAGGCGCCAAGTGTCGCAAAGTTGCCGGGCGGATGCCCAGAGTCGTAAAATGTATTGATACTCAGATTTCTTTGGATTCGTGACTACAAACTAAAAATAGAATGACTATAATGTTGATACGAACAGTTGTCGTGTAATTTTTAAATTCTGCACCATGTACAAGAACAGTCTAACGTATCACTCTTATGCCCGGTTGCACGAATGTAGTTTATCCTTGGGATAAAGTTATCCCTCGGATAAACGTATTTCTCCGAAACAATTAACAGCATCCTTCAGATTTTTCACAAATATATGAATGGCAGCACATCTGCGCCTATGTTAATTTAAAATCGCTGTTGTAGACAGCCATAGTTTCTTTATAATTGTAATTAATTAATAACATGGCTGGGAAAAAAGTATCGGTCAATAAATATCGTTGCCCAAATTTCACTAAAGTTCAGAAGACATTGATCATCCAATGCTGCCATTCATGTCTGTGAAAAAGTTATTATTTAATCACAATTATAAAGAAACTATGGCTGTCTACAACAGCGATTTTAAATTAACATAGGCGCAGATGTGCTGCCATCCATATATTTGTGAAAAATCTGAAGGCTGCTGTTAATAGTTTTGGAGAAATACGTTTATCCGAGGGATAACTTTATCCCAAGGATAAACTACATTCGTGCAACCGGGCATTAGAGCGCTAATTTTAATGATGATAATAATGTTTATTAATAAAATTGTTTTATGACAGAGGGTGGCGAATATATGTCACACGTGCTAAAAAATAGTATACGATACTCGTGCGTAATATGTCACTCTTTGGCACGGCGTGAAGTTAGCACCCGAGCGCAGCGAGGGTGCTAACTTCACGCCGTGCCGAAAAATGACACTTTACGCACTAGTATCGTAATATACTATTTTGAAACTGAAAAATGTTTCTCTTTTTTCACTTCAACTCGGTCTAAATCCGAAAATATTCGGAGGTTTCACTTCAATTTTGGAGCAGTTAAACTATTCTGAAGCTGGTAGTACCACTTAATTTATTTTATTTTCCTTATCAAAAAAGTTATTCAATTTTTTCTGAGTAATGGCACAAATCGCGTTTGATTAATTTCAATCGCTCGGTTTATCGAGTCAAGTTTGAGCAATCACAAACTTCAAGTGGATGAAATGGTCATCGATATGTGTAGAAGTTTTTTGGAAAATTTCACTGCAATTGAACCAGCCGTTAATAAATGATCAGTGTTTAATTATTATCTTGAGCGCGGCGCGCGGCGTTCGGAGTAAAGAACTCAGCGTAGCGGCTCCGCGCTGGTTAGGCACGTCATGCGCGCCTTTCTAGACGGCCGTTACCTACTGGAAAATAATATTTTTAGGCATGAATTTATGTAAATTAGGTAACTATTACTAAGATTGAAAATAAGGATCATCTAAATCTGTGTACAAGCTAATTTATTTAAGCAAGACTTGTGTTGGATTACTATTTTATATTATGAATTGATGCAATACATAGATATAGTGATCTAACAATATATTGATATGGTATTACATTGGATCAATATTTTTACAAATTTGAAAGATTTTATAACAAAGCACATTTAATTATTTAAATGAAAACTAATCGAACTGGACTAAACTTAAACCACATTTTTAAATAGTTTTGAAGAATATTGTTGCTTATCACAGTGTTGAGAGCTTATACGACTATATTAAAAAGAAACTATATACATGGAGATCTTTGATTAAAAATAAATAAAAAAAACATGAGATCTTTGATATCAAAAAATAAAACTATACAGGGTGTCTTTCAATTAGTCATACAAACCTATATAGGGCGATTCCTTGCTTGAAAAGAAAACGATTTTCCCTCTGCCAAATTTTCATCAGTACAATAGTTTTACAGCAATACCAACAAATAGTCAGCCAATCAGCAGCCACTTTTAGCGTGTATAAGAAGGTGCTGAGTTTGAAAATCACCCCGTTCGCCCCCGCGCCGCAGCCGGCCCACAACAGCGAGATGAAAAAGACGAACGCGACTCGCCGCCTCGCTCGTTGTTGTAGGCCGGCTGCGGCGCGGGGGCGAACGGGGTGATTTTCAAACTCAGCACCTTCTTATACACGCTAAAAGTGGCTGCTGATTGGCTGACTATGTGTTGCTATTGCTGTAAAACTATTGTATTGATAAAAATTTGGCAGCGGAAAAATCTTTTTCTTTTCAAGCAAGGAATCGCCCTATATAGGTTTGTATGACTAATTGAAAGACACCCTGTATACATGAGATCTTTGGTATCAAGAATTAGAACTATAATATACATGAGATCTTTGATATTGAAATATAAAACTATAAAAATAAAACTATACATATATACATGACATCTTCTATATTGTATAAAACAAATTAATTTCAAAGTGAATACAGCTTACTCTGCTCTGAGCAGTTTGAACGTTATTCTCCATCTTCATCAGAAGAACTATTGTTGTTGGCTACGTTATTTCTAATATTTTGAGAAGTTATTGCCGAAAAATAATCGTCGGAGAACGCTTTGCCTTCATCGCTGAGATACGGCATTAGACTTGTAACGTCTTTGATTTCAGCGGCCGTAATACCAACTCTAGGTGGAGGTAATCTTGGAAGCTCAGTAAGTTTCATTTTTGGATTACACCGATATGTAGAAGGATTTTCTTCTACATAGTTATCGAATGTGTCTACTTGCCCGGTTGGGTAATAGTTAATAACGCGAGCTTCAGTGATTTTCATCCCCTTGGGTTTTTGTAAATTGCTCTTTAACAATTTATCGAAATCCTGGATGATATCTTTCGCAGATTCCACTATATCAAAAGGTGGGTCGCGGGCATTTTTGATCAAATCAAAGTATTTTTCTGCAGTTTCTATATTTTGCATTTTTTTTTTTTTTTTAGAGAATATGTTCCAAAATTTCGGTCACATTGGCAGTAAGAATGGCCACGAACAGGAAAAATGTGCCAAATCTCGATATTCAAGGCAATAGACAGCATTAGTAAAAATGTGAAAACAGTATAGTTACGATTTTGCCCGCTACAAGCGTCTGAAAATAGGATTATTTTCGAATGCAGTACCGGATCAAATTGAAGATTTATTGCATATTCTAGAAAGCTGCACACTGTATTTGCACCATTTTTGGCAATTTCTTCCAGGAAAGGAAACATATAGCTGGTTTGAGTGTTATGCACGTGTACGTTGAAAAGATATAGCCAAAGTAAGCTTTTGTAAAATTGGTCAGATACAGGGATTTTCGGTAGCGGCAGGTTTTGGGCATAATCGAACTCGCAACACAAAACACCTTCTTCAGATAGAATTTTTTTTTTTAAGTTAAATATTCTTCGACTTTGTTTCGTGATCAATAATGTTCGCAGATTGTACATTACTATGCTCACTTATGAAGCAATCATTGCATACATCTGTATACGAGGTAACTTAAACGCGAAAGGAATATGACGATTGAAGAACTTTGTGTAAGTGGATTCACTTATTGGAATTTCATCTTCCTGCATGACGCCTGCATAGAATTCGCTAAATAACTTAAACATAGTCTTTAAGTCTAATTCCGGATTTTTAAAATAATTCAACGAAGTCGATTCTCTCTTATAGTGTGATTTGCGATGTGGCATACTTTCGCAATGGATTTGAATTAATTCCTTAACGACGTTCGTTAATTTCTCGGCTCGATTACCGTGCTTGCTTCTTTTATCATCTAAACCCTCTTTCTTTAAAATCTTCGTTTGTACAATCTTCAGCCTTTTAACTGTCACGCATAGTACATTCCTGAAAAACTGTTTGCAGACGATAATATTTTCCTTATCATTCGGAAATTGAAAATTCCATTTTATCAACTTTGGTTGCTTGATAGAATTAACGGTTAATGGATCTGCACATTTCATCAAGTTGCCTAATAAGATATTTTGTTTATGGTAATCGCCTAGGCCCCAAAAATCCGAATGAAATTTCTCTTGTCGTTGAATTCCTATTCTCTCATAACATTTCTTGAATTTACAGCAAGAGAGGACAGGCTCGAAAGATTTAGACTTCACAAGTTTCTTGCTAGTTGCGATATACTCTTTCCCCTAAAAAAAATACGTTTTCGGCTTGCTTCGACATTGTACAAATTATTTAATAATGTAGGACGAATTAATTCAGTTTTTATATAAATATCAGCTTCTTCTGAAAGATTTATTTTTTACGTGAAATCTTACTTACAACCAATTGTAAAGTAATTAAAATTAATATTCAAAAATAAAATAATCTGTTACAAACTCGGATTCCATAATTTTTTACGAATCTTCGAATTAATTAAGTATATAAATAAAATAAATAAATTTATATCTATATATATTCATAGATATATACATTTCCCTCAGAATAAGCAAATACGTAACCAGATAAGCAGACATAAAGCCTGGTTTGGATTATAAAAATGTAAGCACCTTATTTCGATTAGTTTTTCGACGATTTTCCTGCCACTCTTCTTCATGTTTTGTTCTCTTTCTACCGCGAGTTTGAGATTGAGACGGTAGCATTATTAATTACTTAAAAAATGTATTCAATTTATACATGTTCAAGTGTCGTAAAATTTATAAAATAACCGTCAATTTTTTTAACCTAAGCTCTTACTCCTTCAATGTTTATATTCGTTCTGCACCTGACTACTGAATAAATTTATTATATAGTGCTGCGTTAATATCGTTCGACGAGACGGCTCTATCAATGTTTACAAAACATTCCAAGCAAAACGTCTTCTATGAGAAAAAAACAGACATAAAGAGTTAAAAAAGTCGGAAGTAAATTGAAAAATATTTCTTTTCAAACGTGATTTGAAAAATTATTCTTTTCAGTGTTCTCAAACCTAATTACATAAATTCATGCCTAAAAATATTATTTTCCAAGCGTAGGTAATGGCCGTCTAGAAAGGCGCGCGTGACGTGCCTAACCAGCGCGGAGCCGCTACGCTGAGTTCTCTACTCCGAACGCCGCGCGCCGCGCTCAAGATAATAATTAAACACTGATCATTTATTAACGGCTGGTTCAATTGCAGTGAAATTTTCCAAAAAACTTCTACACATACCGATGACCATTTCATCCACTGGAAGTTTGTGATTGCTCAAACTTGACTCGATAAACCGAGCGATTGAAATTAATTAAACGCGATTTGTGCCATTACTCAGAAAAAATTGAATAACTTTTTTGATAAGGAAAATAAAATAAATTAAGTGGTACTACCAGCTTCAGAATAGTTTAACACATAACTGCTCCAAATTTGAAGTGGAACCTCCGAATATTTTCGGATCTAGAGCGAGTTGAAGTGAAAAAAGAGAAACATTTTTCAGTTTCAAAAAATCATGTTTTTTCCGATTATTTCGAAAACGAAAGAAGTTACAACTTTTTTGAAGAGGAAAAGAAGATGCGCAATCGAATTTCCTATAAGGATATGAGTTTTAAAAATCAAAATTCGACATTTTCTTTAGAAGAGGCCAGGGGCCAACTCGAAATGACAAAATAATTTTATGTACCCTTCTACGATCCGGCGGTTCAATTGGTGGACTTGCCCATATATAATGTTCTGGTTTATCACGAACTGCTGTCCCTATTTTAATCGCTAATCTATGGAGTTGTCAATATTGTCTCAACACTTTTTGATACTGATTGATTGTAACGGTTTCGCACTTCACCACTTTCACCTTCTGGGAGCAGGGGTGCGAGCTTTCGTACATTTCGTTTCACTTCGCCCCGTGCTGTTTTCTCTAGAACCACTCGGACAACGCCGCCGTCGCCTGAATAGGTTTTGACAATGCGGCCCAGTGCCTATTGTTTTGGTGACAGTTGATCTTCCTTCATGATGACGACCGCTCCTTCCTGAAGATTCGGACTGCTGTTTGACCATTTGCTGCGAACAATCTGTTCATTAATATATTCTTTGTGCCATCTGGACCAAAAGTTTTGTTTCAATTTTTGGACGTGTTGCCACACAGATAGACGATTGGATAGTGTAGCTCCGAAATCTTGTTCAGGTAAGCTTGTCAATGAATCGCCAATGAGGAAATTGCCGGGAGTTAGGACGATAAGGTCGTTAGGATCGGTGGAAATTGGCGTAAGAGGTCTGGAATTAAGGATAGCTGCTATTTCGATCACGAAGGTGTTGAATTGTTTAAAAAATATTAAATCGTTGACTACTCTCTTCATGTGATGCTTGAATGATTTGACTCCTGCCTCCCATAGTCCTCCAAAATGTGGAGTGAGAGGGGGCGTGAAATGCCATGCTATGCCTTGATCAGTCAGGTGCCATTGAATGACGTTGTCTTCTGTCTTCAAAACCCGATATAATTCCTTTAGCTCGTTGTTGGCGCCCACAAAATTGGTGCCATTGTCCGAGTATATATTGGTTGGTTTACCTCGTTGGGCAATAAATTTCTTTAAGGCGGCGATGAATCCTTCGGTTGTCAGGTCACGTACGACTACTAAGTGTACAGCCTTGACGACCATACAGATGAAGACCGCGACCCAAACCTTGAGGCGGTTGCGATTCCGTAGTTTCTTCTCCTTTATATAAAAGGGTCCACAGTAATCTATTCCCACGTTGTAGAGGGGCCTTGCCTCTGTGAGTCGTACCTTTGGTAAATTTCCCATACTCGTCTGTGTTGTTGGGGTTTTTATCTGTCTGCATGTAGTGCAATTACGAATAATTCTTTGAACTTCATTTCAATTCCAATATCTTTGCGTCAAAGAATACAATGTCGTCTGCGCACCGGCGTGAAAAAGTGTATGATGCTCTTGCCGAATAATGAGCGACGTGACGTGATGAACCTTAGGTATAATGAGAGGATGTCGTTGATCATACGGAATGTCCGCCTGTCTTAATCGACCGCCGACTCGCAGTAGTCCGTCAGGGTCAAGAAATGGGTTCAGCCTCGTGAGTTTGCTTTGCTGACGCACGGCCTTCCCTTTTTTCAGTTCTCGTATCTCGTTCGGGAAATGAATAGTCTGCAAGATTTTGATGATTCGATCATGAGCTGATTTAAGCTCCTGCGTTGTCGAGGGACCTTGCTTGTCGCCCTTCTTTCTGAATCGAAAACAGTAGGCGGTGGTTCTTTTTAGCGTTGCGAAGCTAGAGAATCTTTCGAGGAATTCGTTCCTAGTTGGAGTCAGTAGAAGGCAACTGGCCTTTCTTTGCTCCGGAATCGTCTCAGAAATTGCCAGCTTCGTCTGTGGCCAAGCCTTTTCGTCTTGGTTCAACCACCATGGTCCTGTTTTCCAGTTTGAATTTTGAGTGAATTCTTCCGGTAATCTTCTGCGAGAAATATGGTCTGCGGGGTTATCCTCCGACTTTACATGTTGCCACTGGCTTGCGTCCGTCTTTTCCACGCCTGACACTCGATTTGCCACAAACGGGAGTAACTTGTGCGATGGCATATTGATCCAATATAATGTGACCATTGAATCTGACCAGAAATAAATGATTTCTTGAGGTTTCTTCGATGTGGCTTGTCGTGGAAATGAGAGTTGATTGAGGTGAGGTAGTTGGGATGCAAAGGTAATCCATAGGTGGTAATCCATTCTGTTTGCAGGCTCAGAGGGATCGACTCATCCCATTCTATTTTTTCTTGCCAAAGTCTTTGTACAATCAACTTTGCCGTTACTATCACCGGCCCTAATAGTCCTAAAGGATCGAATATTTTCGCTGTTTCGGAAAGAATGTTCCGTTTTGTTATCCTTGGAGGAATTTTAATTCTGTTTACGGTGTAGATAATTGCATCATGTCGCGAGTCCCAATGGATCCCTAATGTTTTTATGGTGGCCCCCCCTGTCGTGGCAAGTTGTAAATTAACACTGGTTTCAGGTAGTTCTTCCAATAATCTAGGGTCGTTGGAAGCCCACTGGCGAATGTTGAGACCCCCTTTTCTCAGAACGGTAGTAACTTCGTCTCGTATATAGAGTGCCGTCTCGAATGTATTGGTGCCAGTGAGTAGTTCATCTACGTACATATCATTAGTGAGAATTTCTGCAGCGACCGGATGTTGATCCTTTTCGTCTTCTGCTAACTGTTGTATGCATCTGATCGCTTGATACGGGGCTCAGGAAGTACCGAACGTTACCGTGTTGAGTTCATACGTTGCAATCTCTTGTTTCTCGTTTTTCCAAAAGATCCTTTGGTATTTTCTGTCCTCTTGACGAACGTTGAACATGCGGTACATCTTCTCTATATCTCCCGTTAGTACGAATTCATAGTCGCGGAATCGAAGTAGAAGATCAAATATGTCGCATTGTATTTTTGAGCCTGTCATTAACATGTTATTCAGCGATAGTCCGGTGGTGGATTGTGCTGACCCATCAAAGACCACTCGAATCTTTATGGTTAAACTGGTAGTTTTAATGACGGCGTGGTGCGGCAGGTAGAAACCCTTCTCGGAAATATCCACTTGGACTTCGGTCATATGTCCCAGGTGTATGCATTCGTTTAATACAGCCAGGTATTGGTCGTAAAGCTCTGGATTGCGTTTTAATTTTCTTTCCAGGGCATTGAATCGTTTCAACGCCATTGACCGGGAATCGCCGAGGTCTGCCAATCTATGATTGAATGGGAGTGCAACGACGTATTTGCCGTCTTCGTTCCGAACGGTGTGAACCTTGAAGTGTTCCTCGCAGGCTTGTTCTTCTTGAGACAGGTGTTGCATTTTTGGCATGTCTTTCATTTCCCAGAATTTGCTTATATCAGGCATTGAGTGCGTAACATAGCAATACTTGGAGCTCTGCGATGGCTGGGACAAGGCGCTTCCTCCGATGATCCATCCTAATTGGGTTTTTTGCAGAATGAGATCTGGATCGTGAGGAGCGTTTAGTGCAATTTGACCTTGACACATGAGTACTAATGTTGTACCGGCGCTCAGTAACATGTCTACTGACGCTGGCTGGTCAAAGTTTGGATCTGCTAACACAATATTTCTAGGAATCGGGAGAATATTTCTATTAATCGGTTGAGCTGGGTGCAATCCTCTAATACTCTTAACCGTTAGGAAATGTGAAGTCCTCGAATATCCATTTATCCGTGATTGAATTGTAGCGGAGACCAAATAGTTTGTCATGGTTTGCGTGTTATCTATCGCGACTACAGGAATTTTAAACCTATTCAGAGGTAGACTCAATTTTTTCGCGAATTCTTCTGTGATGAAATTGGAGCTGGACCCTGTGTCTAACACTACGCGACGAAATTTGGTTTGGTTGTGATTATTCCTGGCATTGACAACTGCTGTGACGATCATATCTCTTGTAGAAACCATGGCCACGAGAGTCGTAGTTGCAGTCGCTGGGTGCACAGATACTCGTGCTAGTCATTGGGACGGTTCAGGCGGTGGCCCGTTCATGACCTGGAGTTCTTCCAGCGTAAAGTGCAGTAACTCATTGTGCTTCTTCTTGCAGGTAGAACAGGTAGCTGACCTGCACTGGCGGGTTTTATGGTTCCCTCGCAGGCAGTTTAGACAAAAGGATGCCTTCCTCGCCGCTTGGATCCGGTCTGGTGTGGCTAATGCAAAAACCTTTCGCATTTCATCAATTGATGTGACTCCTTACATACCTATAGGGCAAGCATTATAGATTGATGTGAGCAACGTTTGTATCTTTTGACAGTTATAGTCCAGCAGCCCTCACCTGATTTTTTTTATTGATTACTAACAAGCTGAATCTCCTTGAGTAGCCTCAGTTTGACGAGACGCCCAACTTTTTCCTCTGCGAAAATTCTCGATAGTGGTAGCTAATGAAGTGCGCAGGTGTAAAACATGTCGATTTAGTGGAGTGGCAAAATTGTCTGACTAACAGTTAGTTTTTTATGCAAATGTGAAGGTAATTTTGTAATAAACTCGAAAAACGTTTGTCCTACAAAATGGATGGGTTGACTGAAGCGTCCGCCACTTCCTATATGTCGAAATAACGAGGTCATAAAATTTATTACCAACCAACTGATTTTTCTTCTGCATTTTAGTAAATATTTGTATAATGAAATGGCCACATAGTCCTACAAATCGAGTGGTACGTTTTCCCAGTCCTACGCTTGGAAATTGTCGATTCCACGGTAGTACTTTTTCTGTTAATAACTGTAAGACAAAGATAACACATGTTAAGTTAGTGTATTCTTCGCCCAAATAAAACAGTGTCCTACAAAAAAATGGGTATGTATCGCTAGTCCTCCAAGAATACTGAAAATAACGTAATATTTTACAATTGCGGTTTTGGTAATTTCGGACACATGTATTCGTAAGCGGAATCAATACTTTTTTTATTATTAAGTATACAACTGCCAAAACAAAACAAAAAAATACAACTAATCTTCCTCAGATTCCGATGTTGGCGCGTCATCTTCGCTTTGATAATCATTCTCCTCATCTTCATCTTCATTTTCTGTGCTACTGCCAGAATAAATGTCATCTGACTCTGTAATAAAATGAATAACAAAATGAACAAATTGCAGCATAATCAGCAATAAGTAATAAAAGTAATAATAGAGTACCTTGAAAGTCAGAAGATAATTCTTCAAACGATGGACTGTGGGGCCATCGAACCAATAGTACTCGTATTTTCCATCAATTAATGTCCATCCACAATTTTCTGGAATTTTTTCGGCGGGGCTGCGCATGTGTGCGTACACCATATACTGCAGATGTATAATGTGCGGTTAATTTGCTGCAACAATTCTTGTTTGGTTGGCGGTACAACAGAGAGATCGTATCCTACGATTTTTTGTTTAAGAATTTTATCGTTTTCAGTTTTGCATTTAAGTTGAAAAAACTCTAGTTGTTCAGCTGAATATCATAAAAGGTTGATGTCTAACAAAAAAATATTTCATACAAAAGTCAGTTGATTTTTCAAGTAGAACAAAATTGCGTAATGAAAAATACAGGTTTTCATTCAAAAAAACCAAGTTGACCTCCATATCACTTCGGCGCCTCCACTTACAAAGAAGCCAATATCACTAATATCTGTCCCCCTCGGAACCCAACACATTCTATCTGAAACATTTTCCCCTACAACCATTACTTTTCGAAATATTCAACCGTACTGTTTCAAATGGGACACCCTGTACATAGAGGCAGAAAATCTACAGTACATGTGACTGGCACTATGGATTTTTAGCATTGCCAGTCAATCTTCGAACACGGCCATAATAGCATGCCCCTCCACGTATTACACGATTCTGATTTCAGCGACAATTTTGATATTTGGTTTTCATTCACTTTCACCAACGACTTATATTGGTAAATCGATTCAATTTTAGAAAATGCACGTGTTAACAGTATTTTACTCTTTAGCCGTTTGCTCTGTAAACAGCTCTGTTTTTATGAATATGTCTATTACTATCAATACATACCACTTCTTATGTAGGACAGTGGTGAAATTGTGTTCTACACGTTATTTCCGAAGAAAAAAATTAAAATGATGTTGTTATTAATGAAAAAAGTACTACCGTAGAATCGACAATTTCCAAGCGTTGGACTGAGAAAACGTACCACTCAATTTGTAGGACTATGTGGCCATTTCATTATACAAATATTTACTAAGTTGCAGAAAAAAATCAGCTGGTTAGTAATAAATTTTATGACCTCGGTATTTCGACATATAGGAAGTGGAGGACGCTTCGGTCAAACCATCCATTTTGTAGGACAAACGTTTTTTCGAGTTTATTATAAAATTATCTTCACATTTAAATAAAAAACTAACTGTTAGTCAGACAATTTTGACACTCCACCGAATCGACATGTTTTACACCTGCGCACTTCATTAGCTACCACTCGAGAATTTTCGCAGAGGAAAAAGTTGGGCGTCTCGTCAAACTGAAGCAACTCAAGAAGATTTAGCCTGTTAGTAATCAATAAAAAAATCAGGTGAGGGCTGCTGGACTATTATTCCTTGCTCCCCCGCTCTTCTGCCGATTTGAGCCATTGTTAGATTGCTGGACTGCATTGGTCGTCGTCATTGGTGCTATTTGAATCGCCTCTTCCCTCAAAAACGCGACAAGATTGTCGTACATTGGCATCTTTTTACCCTTTAGTATTCTATTCCATTCGCGTGCGGTATCCTTGTCGAGTCTGGTGTAGATGAGATGCACTAATGGCGTATTCCATTGCTCTACCTTTTCTCCAAGTCCCTTCATGGCTAGAACATGGGTCTATACGCGGTTTAATAAACTTCTGATTTCGTCAGCTGAATTTTTCTTCACAGCCGGCGTTTCGAGAAGAACCGTGTAGTGCCTAAGATTGAGAACCCTTTCATTATCGTACGTTGCTTCGAGAAGTTTCCATGCTTCTGCATAATTGCTGTCTGTCGATTCGAACGCTTCAATGATTTTCGCTGCTTCCCCAGTTAATGTAGCTTGCAGATAATCAAGGCGATTCGCGTCTGATAGTCCTTCTCGATTGTGAATCGTCACTGTGAACCAGTCTCGATAAGCGCGCCATTTTTCCAAACATCCGTCGAATTTCTTGAGTTCGATGGTTGGAATTTTGGTGATGTAATCGGTTGCGGTTGTTTCATGCGAAACGGTAGATCCTCGACCTCCCCTGTCTCGACCGTTATTGGGGACCGTGGGGTGTCTCAATTTTCTGACGAGAACTAGTAAATCTTCGTCATCAAATTCGAGGTTTTCGCCTATCGCTTCGTGATCTCCTTCAGGTTCGAGAGTTATCAATTCTGCTTGAATCGGACCTAGTTGCGTCCAATCTGCCTGTACCTTCTATACCCAGACAACACATCAGTCTTGAATGCGTCTTTAAGACGTCTTCCTGGAGACGGCTTTCAGACGACGCAAAAAGACGACTTAGAGACGTAATTTTCGGGTAAATTTAGGACCTATTCCTCCGACGTCTTGAAGTCGACTTTAAAGAATCTGAAAAGCCCCGCGCAGCGGCATGATGTGATCGTATATTGTATATAATTTAGTGTTGTATAGTGCACGCATGAAGTGGAGAAAACGCAGCTATTATTTAAGGTAAGTGGCAACTAGTAATACAATACCTTTACAATAATTATCCATCAAGTATCAATACTGTATTCGATTTCGGTGATAATAGCAGTAAAAATCATGAACGGGTATATGATCCGTCTAAACTGCAGTGTCTCAACTATCGCCGGTATCTACATAACCTATAAATGTCAGTGCCCCAGTCAAAGAATTACACACCGAAAAGACTTATGTCACTATTTGATCCTAGTAAATATTCATTTGGCGATATACAAATAACATTACTTGAAATGAATAATTTTTTTTTAGTGTAGCAACTACCAGGACGCAGTCTTTCGCGGATGGGATTATTGAGCGCCTGAAACATGTTTCAGAAACGTCCAAAATTCGTATTTTTAACGGCTTAGAGCCGTGTTTAAGGCGTCTCGGAGCAGTCTTTAAAGCGTTGTAAAGGTGTCCACTTCGGACGTCTTTGAGGCAACGAAATGTGTTGCATTCGTCGACTTTGCGACGTCTTTAAGCCGCCTTACAGAAGATTTTAAAGAGGTTTTTCCGTTCTCACATGACGTCTTTAAGACGTCTTTAAGATGGCGTACGTGTTGTCTGGGTAGCTTTGATTCTACTGCCATTATATCGGCGTACATCCCTGATTTTTCCAGATGGTTTGTTAGCCTGGTGATTTTACCTTTTAATAATCCTCTTGTGTGAACTAGCTGATCCCGTCGCTGTTTTTGCTCAGCGTTCATTGTGATCACAATTTGAGAGGTTATAGGTGAAAAAAAAAGATCAGGGGATTGACAATTCTTAATTTGACAAGCTTACCTTTGGCCTGACGATCGAGTTTTGACTGTTGACACGCTGTGGACCCGTCTTTTTGAAATTGTCGGCTGATAATTGCTGACTTCTAGTGATGTTCTGGACGATTGGCCTTAAGTTTGAAGAAACCTCGGGTCGTGGATTCGGTTTCAAGCTCGTGGTTTTGTGCCGGTGTGGTCGCAGTGACATACCCTCTGGACCTTCTTGGAGGAATGGTTTTGAAATAAATCGAAGGATTGTATTTGTCATGCGACTTTTGGGCATCGGTCGACAAGGGATAAACATATTTGCTGGTTTGATGGATCTCGGTCGTGGTCTGAGTCAACCCGCATACGAGAACAGTCTGCAACATATTTACAGTTCAGCAAAAATAATGTTTAACATTTTCTGCAAAAAAGCTGTAGAAGACGAGAAAGAAGAAAATGTGAAACGCGAAAGGCCTCCATCGAATCTAAAAGTATCGGGTGATGGTTCGTGGAAGAAACGCGGCTTTTCTTCACTGTATGGCGTAACAACTCTTATTGGTTATTATTCTGGCAAGGTAATGGACTTGGTGGTTAAAAGTTCGTACTGCAGAGGTTGTCAAGAATGGAAAGATAAAAAAGATTCTCAGGAATATCTTGACTGGTACGCAGAACATGATGGACGTGCTCTTCAAATCACGAAGGTTCAGCGGGTAAGATGGAGGTGGACGGTAAAGTATAAATGTTTGTGGCATCCGAAGAAAAATTCGGAGTAAAGTACGGAAATTATATAGGAGACGGGGAATCAAAAACGTACAAGGAAATTTTGGATGAAAGTCCGTATGGTGACGAATTAGAAGTTGTCAAGAGCGAGTACGTTGGGCACGTCCAAAAAAGAATGGGTACTCGACTCCGCAATGTGAAGAAAGAAAAGAAACTAGGCGGTAAGGGAAAACTGACTGATACGCTGATAAAAAAATTGACAATTTATTACGGTTTGGCTATCCGAAGAAACGCTGATTCCGTCGAAGATATGGCAAACCCGATTATGGCAACTTATGACCATTTATGCTCGAGTAACGAAAAACCGAGGCACGAAAATTGTCCTACAGGCGCAGACAGTTGGTGTAAATGGCGGGTTGCTCAGGCTACAGGTGGTGACTTCAATCATCCTCCGCCACTGCATCCTGATGTCCAGAAGCATCTGCTTCCGATTTACAAGGACCTGTGGCAACCAGAGTTGCTGCAAAGATGTTTGGGTGGACATACGCAGAATGCGAATGAGAGCTTCAATCAATGCCACCGTTTGGCGCTTAGCTCCCAAGCATTTACATTGTGGGTTGCAAATTGTTGAGATTGCTGCGTTTTTGGCTGCGATCATATTTAATGAAGGTTATTCTGGGATTCTCCTAATCATGCAGAATCTAGAAATAACTATTGGAAATAGTTGTGTCCACTTCGCGGAGGAATACGACGAGCAGCGCTTGGAGAGGCAGAATCGCCGCAGCCTCGAAAGCACTAAAGAAGCTCGCCGAGCTCGAAGACAGGAGACATTGGCAGAAAACCAGCTCTTCGAATACGAGAAAGGTCCACTTTATGGTCCCGGAATAGCGAAATAGCCTTCAAACACCTATAAGGTACCAGATTTTGATTTTCCGTTGCCCGAAACTTCAAACGCGATTATCTCGAAACTACATTTTCGCAATCTGCAGCAGCGATAAAAAAAAAAACTATCCATCCGATTCACTTCAACCAAATCTCCTCAGACACGTAAAATTGCAAACCCTTGTCGATAAACCTCCAATATCTCGAAAAAAAAAAAATTTTAAATGCATTTTGCATAAAAATGTTCGATGAAAATCCGATTTTTTTTTCTGAGTGCCGCCATTTTTACAATATTCAACATTTTCAACTTTTTTTAGGTTTATCGACAGCGTACTTTCATGCAGAATTTAATGGTTTTTTAAATTTTTGTTTCAGATGAAAAATGAAAAAACTACAGCTGCCGCAATTTGACGTCGCGGGAAAAATTCGTTTAGCAACAATTGGTTGCAGTCAGCTAATGAATAATTATTTTCCATTGAAAAATTTTTTTTTCAAGTCTTCGAGTATCAAATAAAATAGCCTCCAAAGTTCGAAACAATTGGTGTAGTACTGACTTCAGAAAAAAATCCCGAAATTCCTCGTCATTTTTGACCGTTTACATGTGTTTCCCCCCTTAAAGGACACCCTTGGTCTGTCAATGTTACTGGGTCTTGTAATCACAATTACGTATACACACTCACTGTAAACCTCACAGATCCTTTTGTTAATTCAAGTCACTGGGTTTTGTGTGCGTGGATTTCACTTACAAGCACACCCACTGTGAACTTTGTTTTTTATGCCTTACGGTGCACTGTCGGAGTTCAAATTTTATCTCACAAGTTCACCTTATTATTTTCTCCGGATTAATCCGGCTCGAAGGACCAAAATGTTTTTTGTGTGTAAGAAGGAACGTAAACTCCTCACACTGGTTTTTGAAATAATTAGGACTTCACTGTTTGTAACAGACGAATATATTTTTATAAATGGTTAACTGTATAGAAATGACTACAAAGTTATAAAGAATGTTAAATTTAAGGTTGAACTTATGGATTCAAGTTGTCTTGAGCTTAGTTTGCTCTGTGAAAATTCTTTTTATTGGTTTTTTCTTTTCCTACTTATTTCTGCGCTTGAATTTTGTCTTGCACAGAATTTTCCATTAAACGGAATTTTATTTTGAACTGGACTCTCTATCCCACACAGCACACAGTCGTCCACGGGATGTCCTACGGATGTATTTTACGTCCGTGGCAGATATCCCGTGAATATCCTGATAAGTTCCATCGACATACACGGGATGTTTTGCGGACATCCAGATGTCCGCTTTTCTGATATCCGTAGGATTGTATTATGGGATAGCCTGTGGATAATTGTGAACGTCCTACGGACCGCGGTCGTACGTTATGCGAATATTTACCTGTATCCTAGGCTCATCCATATGGCGTTCATCGGATGTCAGGTTTTTATATTCAATCGATTACAAATACATAGTAGGAACGAAGAGGGGAAGGTATTTTGATCAAAAAGGTTGACGAGGTTTGCGTTAAACACAGTGCTCTAGTCTTTGTTGGTCATAGACCCTTCGTAATACAAGTGTACGTCAAGTAGACTTGAAAGGAGTCTTTCTTATTAAAAGCCAGTTTCATTTCTGAAGCTACTATTATATTAAATAAGCCCAGCCTAATCAAGTAACAAAGTTACTTTGCTTGCGAGAGAGGTTTCGAGCGGGCGCCGCGCCGCGGTGCTCAGCCGCGGCCGTCTGACTCTGACCGCACGCAAGGGGCTATGGCATATACGGGGTGAGTTTTTTAAAGTGTTACAAGCCAATATCTCGAAAACTGATCACGATACGAACAAATATTTCGGATGAAATTTGTAGGTTAACGAGAGAGAAAGAACATAGTGTAGCAAGATCTTCATTAGGTGGAGACGCCAAGGCCGGGAGAAGGTCAACTTGGTTTCATTTTTCATGGAAACCCATATTTTGAAATGCCTAAGTTTGTTCTACTTGAAAAATCAAACAACTTTTGTGGAAAATATTTTTTTGTGAGACACCAATTTCTTATGATATTTAGCTAAACAACTAGAGATCTTTGAACTTTTAAAGATGTTTTAACTTTAAACTTCACGATACGACCATATGATATCGACATAGCGCGTGTACTCTAACTAGCTACTGATGATTTTGACGAAACGTATGTATTCGAGATATCTCAGAGATGTTGTGTACGGCCGAGTGAAATGGTAGGATATCCTACGGATGTTTCAATGATCCTGGACAAATATGGGATATTTGTAGGATATCCGATTGGTCCTGGATATACGTGGGCTGTATAAGACTTAAATAGGACATCCTGTAGATGTTCTGTGCTGTGTGGGTTGAACTGAACTTAACTGAACTGTTGAACCGTTTTCAAAATGCCTGTGGAGAGGCTTATATGCAAAATAAAGGTGCCTCCTTCGTGGGTGGTTCCAAAATTACATTACTTTGATTGGTTGTTCCCCCTCAAAAAAAGGCACTGGTCACTTGAAGTGGGAGTCGTTTCCCTTAACGAAATATATCTGGGTTTTACCCCAGCCTTATACATTAGGGTGGTCCTTATTTGGGGCTCGGACGAATTTTTACCGGGCCGCCCCCCAGATCAGCCAAATAATTCAAAAACAATGTGGAACAAGTTTCAGCCGTCTATCTTGAAAATTGGCCAATACCAGAGGGGGGCGATTTTCCCCTTTGAAATACACGTGTCTTTTCAATTTTTCAAAAGCCTGCGTACTAGAGCGTCTTGAACTCTTTCTAAAAATCTCGAATACTCACGAATGCGTTCCTGGTACCCATATCCTACATCCAGATGGATGAATCAAACTTCTGATTCAACATTGACAGCTTGTGACACCATGACTGAGAGGCATGTGTCATAAAATATATATATTAGAATTTAGAATGTTCTAGAACATTTATATTTTGAATAGAAGCTCATAGAAGGTCAAAGAACCGATCGAAGTTAATAGAAGCGTCTGGAAGCTCGTAGAACTTTGTAGAACATTCGATTCAATCTTCGATACCACGGATGCGCAACATCGCAGATTGATGACAATAACATTAAACAAATATAATAGCATACCAATATTAATATAAAATAATATAAAATTTATAGCTCAGCATAAATTCTACCAACTTCCATACAAGTAGAATAATAAGTGATAGTTCAAATATCATAGAACATTCCAGAGAAAATCATAGAACAATCTAGAAAAATCAAGACGTAATTAGGAGGATCATGATTTGTATAAAAGGAGAGCAACAGAAGGCTCGAGAGTGCAGTTTTCGCGAATCACTCAAACCGATAAGATCGGGGATATAAATTAAACTCCTGAATACGTTAAAGCAACATATTCAAAATCAAAGTATAGATATAGTGTTATAAAATTAACATCATTCAAAACCGAAGATTACAACAATTGAAGATATTTTGTATAAAGTGTGATTACCCAATAAGAACAGGTTCGTCGAATAAACGTTGAAAAATAGACGCAACCCTACGTTTAGTATGTTTCAGACTTTTTCGTTGAATAAACTGAAAAATGTCCGCGTAATATACGCAAATTTCAACGTTTTGCTTGTACGTTTCATAGACGTGGAAAATAGTCGTACGATATACGGTTGTTCTGGTGAGAGCTTATGCGAATAAAATATTCTATAATTAAACCGTTTGCCTATTCATTCGACTATTAAACGTTGAACAAATTCGTTGATATGTAGTCTCACTGACGATATATTTATACGTATGGATTCAACACAAGTGGGTTGGTTTATAAAACGTATTCGCCAGTACACCCAACGAGGTTGATTCTGATCCCTTCCGGTTTGAGCGATTCTTATTTTACGTTGGCAATGGTAACGTCAGGCAGCACCCCGCGCCGGAACGGCGTACTGCAAGACATTACCGTTGCCAACGTAAAATGAAAATCGCCTAAACCGGAAGGGATCAGAATCAACCTCGTTGGGTGTACATACATATTCGTTTAAAATACCTCAAACTTTACCGTTGAATAAACTGAAAAATGTCCGCGTGTTATACGCAAATTTCAACGTTTTTCTCGTAGGTTTCATAGACGTGGAAAACGGTCGTGCGATATACGGTTGTTCTTGCGAGAGCTTATGCGAATACAATATTCGTTTATTAAACCGTCTATCTATTTAACTAATAAACGTAGAACGAATTCGTTTATATGTAGTCTCACTAACGACGTATTTATACGTTTCGATTCAACGCAAGTGGGTTGGTTTATAAACGTATTCGCAAGTGCATACCTATTCGTTTAGAATTCGCCGTTGAATAGACTGAAAAGTATCCGCGCGATTCAACATTTTGCTTGTACGTTCTACAGACGTAGAAAATAGTCATGCGATATACGAGTGTTTTTGCGAGGGCCTATGCGACTACAATATGCGCTTATTAAACCGTCTACTTATAATTCGACTGTCAAACGTAGAACAAATTCGTTGATATGTAGTCTCACTGACGACGTATTTATACCTTTCGGTTGAACACGAATAGGCAGGTGAGTCCCGATGCACGTACACGTGAATATCCGGCTACAAGTACCTAATATAATGATACCTTCAAAATTTTACAAGTTAGACGAAAGAAAGCACGTATGATATAACAATAATATTTTTGGTTTATTGCTCTCTCATGAACCTTTAAACATAATTACAAAACTTACAAAGAATTATTAATTTGAGTGTGAACAGCTGATAATAAAACATGTTTGAAAATAACGGAAAAACCGAATAATCTATCAAATTCACGATCAGGTACATGATAAACATGAACATACTATTCTCTTCCAATGAAATTCACTCTTCATACTTCTTACATTAATAAAAAAAAAAAAACAATTTTTTCAAAGCAAATAGGTGTGTGCATATACACTATTAAGGGGGTATACTCACCTTGAAACTAATATTTTTTAAATCACTGTTACGTTCTGAGGACACATTTTACTGCCCCAGTTTTTGTTCAGTTGATTAAGGGGGAACATATGAGTAGAAAAAAAAAATTTCTCAACAATTTTTTTTTCGCTCATCTTAAAGTTTGTGGTCTTAAAAATATTGTGTGTAAATTTCATATCGAAATTCCAATAATTGCGGAAGTTATGGACGAATTCCCAGAAAGCGGTCGAGTGGCCGGCCGGCCGCCCGTTACGCTGCCTGACCCAGACCTTTTTGTCTAGCAGGTATAGAGGGTTGGGGACCTTTTGTGAATTTTCACGGTTTGTCTGGAGCATCATTTTATCATCAGTCGTGCAGCAGTAAACAACGTTAGTATTTTGAGCATCGCTTCGCGAAAATTACATAGTGAAATGGCTGGCAGAAAAAAAAATCGTGATAGTAAAATGACGAGAGCGGATAAAGCGTATACGATGATTCGTAAGGACCGGCCTCTAAAAAAAAACGTCCCAAGAATCGTTATGAATCCGAACAAGACTCTAGTTGCGTGAGTGCTTCGGCAAAAAAAATGCGAACTTCAAGTGAGTTAGAACCAAGCATCAACTACGATATTGATTATGTTCTTCTGAATTTCGTTATCGTGTTCTCGTTTATCAGTGATCACGTGAAATGCAAAAAGTGCGGAGAAACAATCACAATGTCGAAAACCTCTACTCGTGGTCTCGGGTTTAAACTCAAAATAGAGTGTCCTTCGTGTGAGCCCCGAAGCGTTCTTTCTCGCCCATATATTTCCAACGCATACGAAGTGAATACTAGGTTTGCTTTTGCTATGCGGCTTATAGGGATTGGACTAAAAGGGATGCAAAGATTTTGTGGAATTATGGATCTAGCACGTCCAGTTGCACAAGCTACGCGTGCCGCGATTGTAAAAAATGTTCTGACTGCTTCAGAATCAGTACGAGATATGCTTTGTAGGTCAGCTGTGCAGGAAGAAAAAGAAATGATGAGAGAAGCAACAAACGAGACAAACGCGGGATTAACCGTATCAGGGGATGGCACATGGCGCAAGCGAGGCTTCAACTCATTGACAGGAGTATGTAGTGTTATTGGACATTACACTGGTAAGGTACTAGATGTAAATGTCAAGTGTAAATATTGCAAGGCCTGCGATTATTGGAAAAGTAAGCAAAATACTGCTGAGTATGAGTAGTGGGCAAACCAGCATAAAGACAAGTGTGATATAAACCACGAAGGTTCTTCCGGCAAAATGGAGGTTGATGGTATGTGTGAAATATTTTCAAGATCAGAAGAAAAATATGGAGTAAAATACACCAATTACATAGGCGATGGGGACTCTAAAACTTATAAGGGCATAATTGACAGCGCACCATATGGGGATACAGAGATATTCAAGAAAGAGTGTGTTGGACACGTCCAGAAAAGAATGGGCACGAGACTGAGAAATTGTAAGAAAAATACAAAAGGACTTGGAGGAAGGGGTAAATTGACAGGCAAGCTTATTGACAAACTCACATTTTATTACGGTCTCGCGATAAGACGTAATAGCGATTCTGTGGACAGCATGAAAAAAGCAATTATGGCCATCTTTCTTCACATGACATCAACCGACCAAAAGCCACAGCATGATAATTGTCCGTCAGGAAGCAGTTCATGGTGTACTTGCCAGCGAGTTAAAGCCACTGATACATTAACTAGCCACCACTATAAACCCGCTCTTCATCCGGATGTTGCCAAAGCTATACAACCAATTTTCAGAGACCTAAGTGTTGAAAATTTATAACAACGCTGCGTTGGAGGATTCACGCAGAATTCAAATGAGAGTTTTAATAACGTGATCTGGCGGATAGCACCCAAAGTTACCCACAGTGCTTCAGGCATTGTAAAGATTGCCGCTAATATCGCGACATGTGCTTTTAACTCTGGGGCAAAGTCATATCTCCAACTTATGGATGCATTAGGTATCAAGGTAGGAAGAACCGCTGATCAGCATTGCGAGTTCGAAGATGCCGAACGCCTGCGTATCGCTCAAGTTCAAACTCGTAACGCGGCCCGTGAAGGAAGGCTTCAGCGAAGGCAGTCAAGGATTGCTGCAGAAGATGCTGCCAGTGCTGCGGAGGGCCAACTTTATGGTCCAGGAATCGCAGATTAACGGTAAAGTGAAAAAAAAATTCTCAATATAATCTCATATATTATGTAATTGTTATGATTTCTTTTTTCAAAAATCGATTGTCGAAGAAAAATTCTCCAAGTTTTGAATTTGAAGAATGTCGTGTGTAAATGTTATCTTGATGTTCGAAGAACTGTAAAAGTTATGGACGATTTACCGAAAAGCTCACGAGCGACCAAGTTCCTAAGCGCGTCATTTCTTTGCCAAACTTCAAACGCGATTATCTCGAAACACACTTTTCAAAGGCGGTTCCCAAAATATTCGGAGAACGGCCCGACCGATTGCTTTCAAAATTTAACATAATATTCTCGAACAGGTTTTCTCCTTTGCAGCGTAGGATTTTTTTTTAACTTGATTTGTTTTTTTGTTATCAAGCCAGAACGGTCGAAAATTGAGGTTGAAAAATGAATTTAAAGTTCAATCGGTCGCCATTTCGTGAAATTTTTTTTTTTCAAAAAATCCTACGATGCGAAGTGCATCATATATTACATTTTGAGAATCTTTTTGAAATTTTTGTTTCAGATCAACCGACTGCCTGTGATTGTGGGAACCGCAGACCGTGCGAGCGAGAAACTATTTTTACACCGGCCATGACAGCAGCGCATCCGGTCAATATATATTTATAAAAAAATGTGTCAGCATACCTTAATATGTATACTTATGAATAAAACAAACCTGGATAAGATCGGACAAATAGTTTTTGAGATAATAATTCCCAAAGTTCACCTATTTTTTCCGCTGTCTACTCATATGTTCTCCCTTAAATCTATTCTATTTACAGTTTATTTACAGTGTGGTTGGCTTGTTTTGTTTTGATGAGCGAAGCTCATCAACGAACGCTATGCTCTGACCGAGAGGTCTTTAGAGTTGAATTCGTGTTGTTTGAATATTGATTTTATTTAATTTATGAACCTCTATCGATTAAATGAGTGGATGTGATTTTGTTTTGTTGTTTAGATTTCCGTTTTAATAGCGAGAGAAGCTCTTTTTACTTTAATTGATTCAATGAAATGCGCTTCGCAGTTAAATTGAATTTAATACTGATTCTTCACGATAAACAGCGCTTTGCTGGTTTATGATTGGAATTTAATAATTGTTATAATTGGTTCGTCAAAATAAATAGCGCTCTGCTAATTTATAATCAGAATGTAAGTTAAAGATTTCGAGATAGCCAGGCGCTTTGCACTGTGCTACTCTTAATGAATTTGTTTGTGAGTCAGCTCTAAGCGCTCTGCTTATCAACTGCTAGATGTTTGCGCTCAGATGCCTCCTTTTATACCTCTCGTACTGCTAATCCTCGACGCTTGACACGGTTATAGCCGTCTAACTCGCCAGATGGCTGGACTGTCTGATCGTCGTGCGTTGTTTCGGTGTTGGGGTAGGTCGAAAATACCGGACACGTTACAGTATAGTGCAAGAAATGTTGAAGAAAAGATTGAAGAACAGAATATCGGTAGTAAGATGAATTAAACGTATCCAGTATGACAGAAATGAAGCAAAAGTTTGTTACGATAGAAATTTAGCAGGAAATAGTACACATTGTTTACCGAGCGGGAAAACGGTCGTTCCCATTTTCTCCGAGGTGAACGTACTATTTTCTTCAATAGCGGTAAGAAAGCGAGTTTTCATCTGCAAGCGAGGATGAGAAACAGCTGTTTGCGACCGGCAATCGACTGGTTTCTATCCGCGTTTGCGGATGGAAACTCGCTGGTTTTGCTCCGCTGTTGTAGAAAATAGATTTTGCGCAGTTTTAGAGACGATAGAAGTAATAAGCCGGCGTCAGAGGTGACTCGATATAATACGAGGTGACTAGACTCCAGACTCGGTATCATAGAGCGATACTTTGTACCCAAAAGCAAAATTAAATCATAACGCGACTTACGACAAGTATCTCACGAAAGAAAATCAATAACAAACTGTATTAGAGTTAATTAATTGAGTGATGCACAGTAATTAATACTGAATTTTATCAAAGGTGAACATACGGTAATGATTTGACTCAACGAAATATGATTTAACGCAATAGATAATAATTTCTACGAGAATTAACTTAGACAAAAATTACGTTGTAACGCGGTGCCTAATGCAAACCGTGGCTACTTACGCTAGGGATATTCCAGGAAAATTTTTCTACGATAGCATGCACAAGATATACAGTATCACGAAATAAAATAAAAAATAGAATGAAATAGCAAAATAGTGTCAGATAAGCGATAATAAAGAGAATACGATAAAGATAGCAAAAGAAAGAATACTTGAAAGATCTACTTAACTCAGACAGGCACGAGGCTGCTTGTTAATTAACGATAAACAAGCTTCTGAGCTCACAAACGAATTAAATAACCAAAAAAATAACTCAAGCAACTCCGTGTCTTCACAAAAGATCAAGACCTCACCTTTAGTTGATATTCAAACGGTATGATACACAAGATACGTATGGGGCATTCCATGCCAACTCACCGAACCCGTGAGTAGATGAACAAGGCGGGTTCTGGACCAACGCGTGTTAGTGCACACCGACACGCACCCCCACATGCAAACCCAGCCGTGTCCGTGTGAGGTAGGTGGAGGGGGGTACCCGCACAGACTGCCGTGTCCGTGTGAGGCAGATGGAGGGGGTAAGATAATTGGTCCAGACCCCGTTAGACGGTCCACCCCCTAACGGTAAAGTGCGTTTCGCGCTTTTGACTGGTTCTAATCAAGGTCACCCGTTACCCGTCCCACCCCCCTAACGGTGCCCCGGTACCACCCCCTGGTCGACCCCCCTAACGGTAACCGTCAGACGCCCGCCCCGACGTGACGGTCGCGATCCCCCCTCTGACCGCTGCGACCCCCCTCTGACCGCTGCGATCCCCCGTCTGACCGCTGCGACCCCCCTCTGACCGCTGCGATCCCCCGTTAGACCTCTGCGATTTTCCCCCATCGAAACGCCACCTAAAACTCCCCTAGCGGTTTTGTAACAATGATGCAACATACCTAGATCACTAATTTCTAATGTTACGGTTACTGGAAAAGGAATCTTTCAAAACCAAATAACGAAAAATTTTTACAGAAAAATATTTAATGTAAATATGAAAAAAGTAATTGTAACAAATCAGCCCGAATGACCAACCAATTGGACAAAAAAATACAATTACATACGCAATTATTAAATTATTCAGAAACATTATTAAATTATTACTAAGAATATTATAATATCATCGGATTACTAATAATGAACCATGACGTGAGAAAATACAATTACATAGAGAATTACTAAATTATTAGATAACATTATTAAATTATTACTTATAGTATATTGTAATATCGTCTGATTATTATTTACGAGCCATGACGCGGTAAGAGTAAAAACAGTCCCCTGAGACCTCTGCCTCAAGCGGCTCGGCGACTGAAAAAATTTTAAAATAATTAGAATGCAGATTCTAATTGGTGGAATATTTTCATACATGGTGGAAAAGAATTCGTTCCGATAATGTAATATCTGAAACACTTTTATCACTCGAAATACTCAAATTAGTGTAATTGAATTATTTGAAAGCCTTTTCACCTTGCGGGCAGTTTTTAAGACATCTGAGCATTATTGTCCCCCGAGGCCGACGCCTCATGCGGTACGGCTACTGAAAAATGAAAAACTTATTAGAATGCAGATTTTAATTGGTGGAATATTTTTATGCATGACAGAAAGAATTCGTTCTGATAATATAACATCTGAAACACTTTTATCATTCAAAAATACTGAAATTAGTGTGATTGGATTAATTAAGAGCCTTTTTTACCCTCCAAACAGTTTGCAGACACCTGAGTCACCGATTCCTCAAGCCTCTCGAATTTGTAAAGTCCGTTCGCATCATAATTGAATTTACGGTCGGCGTCTAGATACAACTTTGCCGCCGCCATACACCGTAAACATTTATCCCATTTGACTCTCAGCAATGGGATCCCGCAATCCTCGCAAAACCAAAATTGAGGCATTGCGTTGAGGGACATAAGATAATGGTCCGCCTGAACGTCCCACGGTCCAGGATGTTTTATTACGCACTGTTCACAATAAACACCCTGTTGCGTTACATCTCGGACATAGACCGTATTGTAGCACCTAGCTTGACATCGAAACCTCTCCCAAAACTCTTTCTCCCGTTCAACCCATTCTTTTTTGTGGGTCAAACCCCACGTTTCGATAACTTGTACTAGCATTTTAACTACCGGCGTTTGAAATAGAATTGGAATTGCTGAAATAAAAATCAGAAAATCAATAAATTAAAACTCACAGTATCCACAAAAAAACACTCTCATTGTAACACGGAAAAGATTCGCAATACTCACACATTTCGATATTGGTAATATATTTTTTATGGAACGAACTCAACACTGTACAAGATCTAAGTCGCGAATGAGGTCAGTACGCGATCGTTCATTAGTGTGCAGACTTCCGTATGTCATATATATACAACAATAAAAAATGCAACACATACTTACCCTCGAAATCTTCGTCACCGAGACACCCATCCCGGTACCAATATCAGAGTTTGCGTGTTGTTATAACGTATTAAATATCGCATACAGTCCGGCAGCATTGCTCAAGCTGTACAACGCACCGAATATTCTAAACAATACGATAACACGTTATATTGGAGTGGTGAACGATTCTACGAACCACATTAATTTTATAGTTCAGTAGAAGACGCTAAATTATAGAGATAATGTAAATAATAGTTAACCGACCGATACAGTAATTACATTTTGTATTGCTAACGGTATTAAAATCTGCACAAAACTGGATTCGTTACCGTTACCTACTACACGTGAAAGAAGCTAGAGCAGAAAATTTTTTTCAAAAAAATAAGTTTCACAATATACAGAAAACTCTTGAAATTCTGGGGGGCGGGGAGGTGGAGCACGTAGATTTGGTTTCACCTCCTATAAAAACCGCACATTCCTACCGTTTTCTCACTCATTCGAGTTTTACTTGCACGAGGTGTTCTGGCAAGAAAGACTTGTTGTGTCCTGTTGAAACAATTCACCTTTAAAATGGATTGTGAAAAAATAAATAAAGTTTGCCGCATGGACGACTTCTTACCTACGAAGAAGATATCGGAGCTTGAAGTTGGAAAAGATTATAAAGTCACTTCATTTAAATCTGTTACCACTAAGTTCGGTCCCAGAACCATGGTTGCGATCGAAAATACTTTTACGATATTTCTACCGGCTAGAATATCAAAGGCTTTCAACGATGATAAGGATCAGTTGAAGCTGTATGAATCTGCTGCTGCGGAAGATCGTCTACGCCTGCGATACCTCGGCGGACAATATAACCAGTGCGAATTTCTTTATAACTAAAACCTAGTATTAAATTTCTTTATATCTAAAACCCCAGTGTTCAAAATATTTGTGATTATTTAAATCGAAAGAATTTATTCGTGTTCATAAAAGTTATCCTCCCCTGAAATTTTGATTCATTTACTGCTACGTGGGGGAATATAAACTGAGAAAATGGATACTGAAACGTGTCTGAGGTTAATAAACATTGTAGAAAGTGCTTACAAGTTGCTAGGCGTCGCATCGTGTCATCAAATCGAGCGATGGAAAAAACTATGTAATCGCAATGTCAGGCTTTTGAATAAAATCTTGAGAACAGTTACTCTTTCTGTCGGGGAAAGACACAGAATTGTAACAACAGCTTCCATACTTCAATCGTTGGGTGAGAAATTTAAACACAGACAACGAAGTGGTAAAGGTATTGGAACATCAAGAAGAAAAATAAAAGACAGAGTGCAGTGGAAGGACTTGGAATCTGTATTCAAAGGTCGAATACGCACTGGTGTTATCGTAAATCTTCGCCATAAGGATGTAAGATATTTTCTGCAGGATTCGAAAAGTATAACGAACATAAGATTAAAAAATTCCCTAGTCAAAGCGGGCAATTTGAAAGTGAATGGTGTACTAGCTTGCAAGTTTTCTATTCTGAAGAACGGTGAAACCGTCGAAGAGACAAAATTTTTTAACACAAGAAATGAAGTTATCCTCCCTGAAACAAATATTAAAAGGTGGTTCGATGAGAATCTGATTGATCGCTTGCTGGTGAAGGTTGAGGATTTCCAAGAGCGAGACTCAGGCTGGACGCTGATCGAAATTGTCAACCTGATGATCAACATTAATCGGTACGAGCCACTACGCGGAGGATTATCCACCTACGTGCAATTATCACCGAGTATACAGAACAAAAAAGCTGTAGTGAACATCAAGAATAGCGATGAATACTGCTTCCTGTGGGCCGTCACTGCAGCCCTTTATCCTGCAGATAACCACGTTGATCGAACTAATTCTTATCCTCATTATAGCTAGGTACTCAATTATAGGGGTATTAATTTCCCCATAACCCTAAAAGATATTTCGAAATTTGAGAAAATCAACGGTCTAGCAATAAATGTGTACGGTCTGGAACCCGTTCGGAATATGCCTGATGAAATAGTACCCCTTTATTTGAGTAAAAACGAATCAGACAAACCTACAATTCACCTTCTCGCCGTGAACAGTGAGGCAGAGACCGAACATCAGATTGTTTTCCACTTTGCTTGGATCAAAAATCTCTCTAGATTACTAGCTTCTCAAATATCAAAGCATAAAAGCACCATATTTCTGTGTGATAGATGTTTATGTCATTTCCAAACCGAAACTTCGTTCGAAAAGCATAAACTGGACTGTGCGAACATGAATAAATGTAAAGTCATCCTACCCGGGGAAAAAGAGAAAATTTTAAGTTTTCGAAATTATAGATTCAAAGAGTCTGTACCGTTTGTGGTATATGCTGATTTAGAGTCTATACTTGAGCCGACGGAGAGCGAGATCTTGTGTGAAAAGCATGTTCCGCATAGTGCAGCGTATTATTTGCATTGTAGCTTTGACAACTCTCTCTCAAAATTTGAAATAAACCGCGCCTCTGATTGCATCCACTGGTTTGTCAATGAATTAAGAAAATTGGCTGAATTGGTTGATTTTTATTTGGAAAGAAACGTACCGATGCAGCTCACCAGCGAGCAAACACAAAATTTCCATAATGCCGAAATCTGTCATATTTGCGAGAAACAGTTCACACAGACGGATGAGAAGCATCGCGATCATTGTCATTTTACAGGCAAGTACCGCGGTGCGGCGCATCCAAGTTGTAATTTAAATTATAAAGATTCGCATGTTGTTCCAGTAGTATTTCATAATCTTTCCGGTTATGATTCACACTTTTTAATCAAAGCTCTAGCGACGTTACTCGACGGTCATATGAGTATCCTCCCCGTCAACAAAGAACGGTACATTTCTTTTACAAAAAAAATCACTGGTACAAAGGTAGACTTACGATTTATCGATTCATTCCGATTCATGGCAAGCAGCTTGGACAAATTAGCCTCGTATCTGAATGATGAGGATAAAGTGATTATACGCAGACATTGTAAAAGTGCAGAGGAATTCGAGTTACTAACAAGGAAGGGGTTATTCCCTTACGAATATGTAGATAGCTGGGCAAAACTAGATGAAGCGGAGTTACCTCCGATCGAAAATTTCCATTCAAAATTGAACAATACTAACGTTTCGGAAGAAAATTACCGCCACGCGATGAGAGTTTGGAGGACTTTCAATGTTAGTACGCTGGGTGAATATTCAGATTTATATTTAAAAACGGACGTGTTACTCCTATCGGATGTATTTGAAAATTTTCGACGCAACTGTCGCTCTGCGTATAACCTGGATCCTCTGCACTATTACACCGTCCCTGGACTCGCTTTTGACGCGATGCTCAAGTGTACGCGCGTCAAGCTCGAGCTCCTCACCGACGTAGAGATGCTCTTGTTTATCGAGAAAGGTATTCGAGGTGGTGTAGCTCAATGTTCAAACCGACATGCCATAAGCAACAATAGATACATGGGGGTAGATTTTGATCCGAGCAAAGAGGAATCTTACCTTATGTACTTTGACGTAAATAATTTGTACGGTGGAGCGATGAGTCGGTATCTACCGCGTGGATCTTTCGAGTGGGAACACGAGTCGATCGACGTCTGCAACGTCCCTAACGATTCTCCTGTAGGATATATTCTTGAAGTTGACTTGGAGTATCCTGCGACACTTCACGAAACACACAAAGATTTACCCTTATTCCCCGAACACTATACACCCTCGCGTGGTAAAAATTCTAAATTGATGACAACTCTTTTGCCAGAAAAGAAGTATGTTGTTCACTATCAGAATTTGAAACTGTATCTGAGTCTAGGTATGAAATTATCGAAAGTTCATAGAATCTTAAGATTTGAACAAGATCCGTGGCTCAAATTGTATATTGATCTGAACACCGACTTGAGGAAAAAATCTAACAACGAGTTTGAAAAGAATTTCTTTAAATTGATGAATAACGCGGTATTCGGTAAGACTATGGAAAACGTGAGAAAGCAGAAGGAAGTTAAATTAGTGACAAAGTGGGAGGGGCGGTACGGAGCAAAAGCACTCATCGCGAAACCAAATTTTCACAGCTGTACCATATTTGACAATGACATGGTGATTGTTGAGCTGAATCGCGTCAGGGTACACTTTAATAAACCAATTTACGCTGGATTTTCCATTCTCGATCTATCCAAGATCTTCATTTATGATTTTCATTACAACTACGTGAAAAATACGTTTGGCGATCGATCAAAGTTAATGTACACCGACACGGACAGTCTTTTGTATCACTTCACTGTCCCTGATATATATGAATACATTAAACGTGATATACATAAATTCGATACATCCGATTACCCGATCGATAACATCTATGGAATTCCATTAGCGAATAAGAAAGTATTAGGCTTAATGAAGGATGAATGTAACGGGAAGATTATGAGAGAATTTGTAGGATTACGAGCAAAACTGTACACTTTTGAAATTTTCGGTGAGGATAGGAAAACAATTAAGCGAGCAAAAGGTATCAAGGCGGCGACATTAAGAACAATTACGTTCGATGATTATAAAAAGTGTCTTTTTCAACACCAGGATTTGATGAAATCTCAGTACCTAATTCAGAGTAAAAAGCACGAGGTTCATACGGTATTACAAAAGAAATTAGCACTTAGTTGGTGCGATGATAAAAGGGTGATTTTACCCAACACAACCGATACTGTACCATGGGGTTATAATAAATAAAGAAACTATTCTATGTATATTTTATGTATCTTTATTGAATAAACAAATTACATATCCGCTTTATCAATCCAGCTGTTGTGTGAATTATCGAAACCTAACCATTTTACAAATAGTTTAGTTCCACGCTTCCGCAGTACCTTCTCCACCAGGTAAACATCAGGGTGTTTGACTTTAGAGAGTTCCTCCTCGTAGAAGCCACCTTCGATCGGCTGATCTTGATAGTCGACGAGTTTGTACGTCACAGGATCTGTATTCTCTATCTTACTTATAGTAAATATTTCAGTTGTCCAGTTGGGTGTGTAGCCTTTTTCAAACGTATGTTTGTTCTTGCTAACGCGCACTTTATCACCGACTCTGAACTTCTTGCTCCGCGTCCGATTGGTCAGAAATTTACCGTACACATTCCGGAGCAAAGTCTTCTCGTTGCGAGCTGTAACCTCTTTCGGTTTGATTCCAATTGTACGGTGTTTGGTGTTATTGTAAGTCGACATCAAATCTGGTACGATATCTATCCACTTGTAATTTCCTCGGAGAGAGAACTGCTTCCACATTTTATTTTTAAGCGTGCGATTGAAACGTTCGCAGATCGATGCTTTCAGATTGCTGAACGTTGAATAAAGGGTTATACCGTGTCGTTGCATGAGAGCCTTGAACTCGGTGTTGCAAAATTCTTTACCTCGGTCGACGTGCAATTTTTTCGGTACGCGGCCCTTCTTGAAAACAGAGCTCATAGCGCTCGTAACATCCTTCCCACTCTTGGTCTTGATCGCCACTGCCCAAGCGAATTTTGAAAAAATATCGATGATCGTCAGTAGGTATTTATGATCATTGTTGTATTTCGCATAAGCATTCATATCCACTAAATCAGCCTGCCAGGTCTCATCCAGTCCTCGCATGACGACGCGACGTCGCGGATAATTTCTTCGTGCAGGCTTATGAAGTTCCTCGACCAACGCCTCCTTCTTGTCCATAATCCTTTTGTTAACCGGTCTGTACAACTCCGTCACCAGCAGCGTTCGCTTTCGTCTCCAATGCGAGCAATCTGTTGCCCACGTCGAAAATTTCCTGGGTGTTGCGAATCAACAAGTCTTTTATTGATTCAATATCACCCGTCAGGTTTCGTGCAGCAGCCGTCGTACGAGACTCCAGGGTGGTTATCGTTGACTGGATTTCGTCTCTCACAGCGTCGATTTCCCGTCCCATAAGACTCATGGTGACAGCGTCATTTTGCTGCACGGGATCGGCGACGTTGCACAATCTCTTATTATCTATATCGTATTGTCCGTCAGCGGTGAATCTAAATCCAACACCCGGAGGACCGCGACTGCTTGCAGCTACACCCTTGTCCAACTGTCGTCCAAACACATCGACGCTCATCGTGGAAATGACGGTGGAGACAATGAGAGGTTGATTAATAAACGATACCAGCTTCGCGCAATTCTTCGATGATCGATACGATTTCATTGGAGTGACTCGAATTACCAGCCGCTTGGGAAGCCAGGAGTAAACGAAGACGTTCCACCAGCTCGTTGGGGTCGTCCCAGTGAACGTAATCCGTCCTCCTACCTTCTTGAGCGATCATAAGCTCCGGTAGCATACCTTTACCCGTGCGTGGGAGGGGCACGGTGAACGTTTGCGCGATGAATTTTGTAAACTTGGGGTTATTCACCTTCCGAACGGGTTGGTCAGCTCTATAGTATTTTCGATGCGCATTTGTGGCAAACACGATTTGCCTATAATTTTGGATATCATTAGAGTTCACGTAGGTCTCATCGGGTATCCTTTTGAATAATAATTCCAACAAGCCTTTGGTCTTTGTATAACTCATGTCACCTATGTGAACAAAATCCTTGTCAAAACTTATCGGTGAGTCACCCACCATTAACTTCTGGTTGGCGAGTATGCGTACACCGTAAATGTTATCTAGATCACTTCTTTTTATATTCTCATCTCGAAACAATTCAAGATAGTCGTTGGGGACCTCGGGTTCAGAGTACTCAGAGTACTCGTCCGTCGGCTGTAAAGTCGTATCCAATTCCTCCTCGTCACTTGTTGTTGTTGGAAATGAATAATCCAATCGAGGTTCTTCTTTAAACGGTGTTACCTCTGCTTTGACGGGTTCATCTTTGATCGGTTCTTTTTTGATGGATTGAGCAGTCGTTTGAGAAACCTTCACCAGCTCTTTCAATGGAGTTACTACCGGTTTGAAAACATCGCTCATCTTCTGTTCGGCGATCTCTTTACCCGACTTTATCATTCTGTGTTTACGTCGAATCGCCGCGCTGGCTTTGGCGATATGACGAAGCACTTCTTTTTGTTCGTGAATTTTCGTGTCCTGCATGTTGACTGAGCTGTATCTAAAATGCTACTGATTCTACTCTCCCGAATGTTCTGCATTTATGCTCATAAAACAGTCAAACCCTCTCCTATATCTGCCCTCATTCATCTCACTGTCCTTGTCTATTACGATGAATCCATATTTGTCGTTGTTCCAACACGCTGAGCACAAGTCTTTGAACTGTGCGTAAGTCATGTCAGTGTTTACATGATCATCGTACACGTGTCTCAAATTCATCTCGTCTTGCTTGAACAGAACTAATAGATTGGTATTGTCACGCACTAGATGCTTGGGGATGCGTGCATAGGTCTGACAAAGATAGAAACAATCCACATCCCTGTGTCTCCCCATACAAAAGAAAGCTCTGATATTGTCCTGCTTCTCGCATGCCACGTCATCAAAGACGATGATCGAATTAGGTAGAGCATCGTTCGGTACAACTACCTGTTCATGCTCGTCAAACGGAAAGTACTCGACGCCATCTACACCCTCGATTAACTGCTGCAGGAACTTGTACTTGGGCTGATTCAACGATTTCGAGTAGATATAGATATTTTCGAATCGCAGTCCGTTAGGGTGTGTTATTAGGGTTAGCAGTGCATTAGTCTTGCCGCAGTTGGACGGTCCGCAAAATACTGCGCGAACGCTGTTTGGCAGCAAATCACCGTGTCGTTTTTCAATTTCGACATCTTGTTGCACGAGTTTGTCGAAATTCATGACAGGTAGTTTGACGGACTGTTTCTCGAACCTCATCTCGACTCTGACTGAAGCCGAACACTATAAATATCGAGTTTATAAAGATGATTCCTCATTCGCGTACAGATCGTCAATATGATCGTACACAAAGCCAAGACAACCATCCGTAAGCGTCGTGGGAGGGGTTTGGTCAACAGAATCATCAACAGTCTCCCGGTAGAGCTGCATATACCCGGTTATCAATACTGCGGACCCGGTACCAAACTAGCGAAAAGACTCGCACGGGGTGATCCGGGAATAAATCCTCTCGACGCGGCCTGCAAGGAACACGATATCGCCTACTCAAAGAATCGAGAGAATCTCGAAGCTAGAAGTGCGGCGGATAAGATTCTAGCCGAAAGAGCCTGGAAACGGGTTCTTGCCACGGACGCGAATATCGGTGAGAAAGCAGCCGCCTGGGCAGTGGCAAACACGATGAAGGCGAAAACAAAGCTTGGCATGGGAATCCGGAAGCCGGTGGTATTGAGGAAGATCATCGATGCCGCCAAACGGTCCATGGTTCCAGGCAAAACTGCGAAAGTAGCCATCAAGTCTGCATTGAAGGGTGCGCGAGGCGCCGTTAGAAAGGTTGGCGGTAGATGCAACGTGCGTTCTCCACGGATTCTACCTGTCCCATCTAAAGTTGGCGGCTTTTTACCATTCCTCGTACCCCTTTTTGCTGGACTAAGTGCTACGGGTGCGTTAGCTGGCGGTGCAGCAGGTATTGCAAAAGCGGTGAATAATGCAAGCTCCGCCAAGAGACAACTGGAAGAGAGTCAACGACACAACAAGACCATGGAAGCTATCGCTCTAGGCAAGGGGCTTTACCTAAAACCGTATAGGAGGGGTTTTGGAATCCACCTGAAAGAGCAGTCAAAAAACTAAAAGTGACGCTACCGCGACGGGCGCTAACTGACGCGGACCTGCTCAAGTACGCGACGGCCCTGAACATTCCGCATTTCCGCGGCGTCTTTATGCGTGACGATTTGCCCAAGGACGGACCGCGTAAGCGTGAATCAGCGATCGTCAATCTGGATGATAAAGACGGTCCTGGTACACATTGGGTCGCGTACCGCAAGAACGGCAACGAAGTCGTTTACTTTGACAGTTTCGGTAATCTTCGTCCGCCGTCGGACCTCGTCGGATACCTCGGTGTTGGTAGCGTCAAATACAACCATGAGAGATATCAAGACTACGGTACGTTCAACTGCGGTCACTTGTGTCTCGAGTTTCTATATAAACATACAGCGTAATTCTCCGGAATCAGTCTGACTTTCGCAGTAGTCATGAACGAGTCATTCACACTGACGGTATCGGGGAACTCCTCGGTCCTTGAGACTGAATACTTCCCCCCTATTGAACTTTCCCCTCTCAAGAATTACTCCCTAGGTCTCGTTGAATTACTGACTTTTAATTCGATTCCTAACGTAGACGTTGGTCACAACAAGATTTACGTGGGCGAAGAAATAGTAACTATACCTACCGGTAGCTATGAAATAGAGGATATTGAGAACTATGTACAGGGTGTATTATCAAGTAAGGGTATCACCATCAATATCAAACCGAATAATAATACATTGTGTAGCGAAATTGAATGCAGTCACTCTGTAAATTTTCAACCAGCCGATTCTATAGGTGGCCTATTGGGTTTCACGCCACGTGTTCTGCAAGCTGATAAAGTTCACGAGTCTGATCTGCCGGTAACTATTCTTAGAGTAAACGCACTGCGAGTCGAGTGTAACATTACAACGGGTGCCTACGTCAATGAACGTAAGGTACACACCATTCATGAGTTTTTCCCCGTCGTTCCGCCTGGATATAAGATCGTTGAAGTACCGTCTCACGTCATTTACCTGCCAGTCACCGTAAGGACCATAGATCATATCCAACTCCGTATTGTCGATCAAGACGGCGATTTGGTCAATTTCCGTGGAGAGGTTATAACTGTGAGGTTGCATATCAAGGCTCAATAATGGGGATAGTTTATAATAGAAGTAGTTATATTAGTAAGGTAAAATGCCCCGAACACGTCAGTCGTCGACCGGTTCTCAAAGAGCTGACACCTCAGAACGTGCTGCTTCTGAAAAGCTTGGGTCTCAAGGTTACACCTTCTGGAAGAGGAATTTCCGCAAAGTAAGACTACGATTCGTTTGTTTTTGCATCATCTGCTACAGACCATGGAGGAGGAAATCTTAGACATTCAAACACCCGTCGCCTTTGACGAGTCTATCGCACACTACGAGGTTCACGCACACAAACCTTATGCCTCATCGAGTTTCAATAACAGTGACGAGATTCGTATCGCTGTTCAACACCAAGACCTGTGCGTGTTACCGTGCAAGAGTTCGTTGCATGTGTACGGAAAGATAGTCAAGGCAGCTGATGGGACTCCGTCGACTAACACAACACTGATCAACAACGGAGTTTGTCATCTGTTTGAAGAAATGCGCTACGAGATGAACGCTATTGAGATCGATAGGAGCAAGAACGTTGGTCTCACCAGTCTTATGAAAGGTTACCCTTCCCTGCGACCCGGACAGAATTGGATGATGGAGAACGCCGGTTGGCTCAATATTAATGCAAACCATGTGGATGCCGATGGTTACTTTGAAGTTTGCATACCGTTGAAGATGATGCTAGGGTTCGCCGAAGACTACCGAAAGATAATCGTCAACGCCAAACACGAATTGATCTTGACCCGTTCAAAGACCGATGCGAACGCGGTTCTACAAACTCAAGACGAGGAATTTAAAATCCTGATCGATAAAGTAGAATGGTTGTTACCCTATGTCAAGCTCTCGGATCAGCGAAAAATACAACTGTTGAATTTCATTGAGAAAGACGCACCGATCTCAATGAGTTTTCGCAATTGGGAATTGTACGAGTATCCTGTACTGCCTACCACCTCAAAGCACGTTTGGACTGTTAAGACGTCGACTCAGCTGGAGAAACCTCGCTACGTTATACTGGGTTTCCAGACAAGTCGGAAGAATAAGCTGAACAAGAACGCTAGCCATTTCGATCACTGCAATATCACCGATGTCAAACTATTCCTGAATTCTCAATGTTATCCCTACGGGAACCTGAATCTTGATATGAGTCATAATCAATACGGTCTGTTGTACGAGATGTTTGCAAACTTTCAAACCTCCTATTACGGCAAGGAACCTGAACCGTTGTTAAAGAAGAGTGAATTTCTACAGTATGCGCCCCTATTCGTCATTGACTGTTCAAAACAAAACGAGTCGCTCAAGTTCGGACCGGTTGACGTTCGTCTTGAATTTGAAGCAAAGGATAACTTTCCTGCCGAAACATCGGCTTACTGTTTGATTTTACATGATCGCGTAGTTGAATACAACCCTATAAGCGGTGGGGTTACGAAATTAGTCTGAAACCTACCGTCACCGTTATGTTCATAAGCTGTACTTTCTAGATTTCCCTTCGATTTGAAAAAATGTAAAAGATTTTTCTTTTTTTTGTGAACCGTTATTTTCCCATCAATTTTATAATGGTAGTCTAATTTGAGAGGGGGAAGTATGATATAAAAGTGAGTCAGAAGACTGCTGAAAATTAGTCAACTTCCAACGTTCCCGAAATCCACCTCGTCACACAATGGATATGATACTGGACGTGCAAGGTTTTCAACGATTTGACAACGAATTCATACTAAAGGAGCTCGCTGTAATTAGCGTTCAAGCGGACGAAGCAGGCAAGCCATGTCTGGTCCGTCTTCTCTTCAAACCACCGTGTGCTTGGGAAACCTTACCGGCCAAATGTAAAGCTACCAACGCCTGGTTGATTAGAAATTATCACGGAATACCCTGGAACGGTGGTGACATACCATACGACGACGTGCAGAAAGTGGTGAAAAAAGTTGTCGAGCACGCAAATTACATTTATGTAAAAGGAGAGGAGAAGAAAAAGTGGATCGAAAAAATTATCAACGATGACTCGAAACCGGTGATCGAATTGGGGGAATTGAGGTGTCCGAATCTTCACAAGCTGCAATACATCGATGTGGTTCATTGGCACGGGGATCATCACGGGAACATTCCTAGGTATCAGTGTGCTTTCGAAAACGTACAACGCTTGAAGACTTGGTACTTGACGGAGTGTTCTGGATCCCGTTACAAATCAATGTACACATACCTTCAAGTGGGGAGCCTGAAACGAATGAAGGCGGAGGACATCGCCTATTTGCCCAAAGATTTTATCCTCATCTACGGTAGGGACATCATGGATGAGGTGTGGGACAAGCTATCGGAGGCCATGAAGAAGGATGCAGACATCGCAGAGTGTCGAAAATGTCGAATACATTACGGTGACGAATTCAACGGACCTACCCCCATGATTAAAAACTGTTCAAAATGTCAAAATGAACCAATTTCTGTAACAACGAATTCAGAAAAATAAAAATTAATCAAAGTAATTCGTCTGTTTTATTTTTTCATTCTCCATTCCTCTTCCTTCGTAGCAGTTAAATAGGTTTGCGTCTATCTAAATTGCTGCGATTCGCTGAATCGTACCCTACTTGTATACCCTAGTAATCCGATGATATTATAATATTCTTAGTAATAATTTAATAATGTTTCTGAATAATTTAATAATTGCGTATGTAATTGTATTTTTTTGTCCAATTGGTTGGTTAGTCGGGCTGATTTGTTACAATTACTTTTTTCATATTTACATTAAATATTTTTCTGTAAAAATTTTTCGTTATTTGGTTTTGAAAGATTCCTTTTCCAGTAACCGTAACATTAGAAATTAGTGATCTAGGTATGTTGCATCATTGTTACAAAACCGCTAGGGGAGTTTTAGGTGGCGTTTCGATGGGGGAAAATCGTAGAGGTCTAACGGGGGATCGCAGCGGTCAGAGGGGGGTCGCAGCGGTCAGACGGGGGGATCGCAGCGGTCAGAGGGGGGATCGCAGCGGTCAGAGGGGGGATCGCGACCGTCACGTCGGGGCGGGCGTCTGACGGTTACCGTTAGGGGGGTCGACCAGGGGGTGGTACCGGGGCACCGTTAGGGGGGTGGGACGGGTAACGGGTGACCTTGATTAGAACCAGTCAAAAGCGCGAAACGCACTTTACCGTTAGGGGGTGGACCGTCTAACGGGGTCTGGACCAATTATCTTACCCCCTCCATCTGCCTCACACGGACACGGCAGTCTGTGCGGGTACCCCCCTCCACCTACCTCACACGGACACGGCTGGGTTTGCATGTGGGGGTGCGTGTCGGTGTGCACTAACACGCGTTGGTCCAGAACTCGCCTTGTTCATCTACTCCCGTGACCCTAATCAATTTAGATTTTTCTGATTTTTCTTTATATGATCGACCTTCCTCTAAAAACCACGAAAAAATTTTGATAATAATTTTTTTTTTTTTATTTCTATTTTTTATTGGATATTTGAGCTACAGTAGACTCTAGATAAATGGCCATCTGACGGGGCTAGAGGAGAGGAAAATTCTCAGAAATGGCCTATAACCAAGCGCTCCCTCCACTCAAGTTACGAGTGCGCCGTCAGGCGTGGTGCGAGAGAGAGACATGCGCGACAGTGGCTGCGCAAAGCACGCCGGCGGCTTGGTGAAGAGCGTAGTGGGGAACGGCATGTTAGTGTGTGTGTTTGTACGTGTGGAGGGGAAGCCACTCGCTTGGCCATATACGAAATGGCCATTTATCTAGAGTCTACTGTATCTCAAAAACGCCATTTTTGTTTTTTTTCAAAAAATTCACAGAAATTCCTTGATGTAAAACGATGATTTTAAGCCCAAGACGGGAATGTGATTCCGATTTTTTCTATTTTTTCGGAGGGATTCAAAAATTTTATTTCAACAATTTCAACGCAAGTTGGACCATTTTATTTGTTCCGGCGCTTCTTCTCGGAGTTTGCGAAAGATGAACAATAATAGGCGATAAGTATCCTCAAGAATAATATTATCACTTACGAAGTCTATCTCTCAACTTGTAAACGTTGAGCCGCGTACACATCTAAGCGCGAACGGGAACGAGGCAAGGTGAGGCCAAACGAGCGTACGAATGTAGATGTGTAGCTGAAGCGCGGCAAACTGCCTCGCGTTTAGATCGAGGCAGTTTGCCGAGGCGTTTGTTCGTTGCCTCGGCAGATTTTGTACGCAACCAACAAATCTACGAATGAGGCATTCGTTCGGCCTCGATTGCCTTGTTCCCGGTCGCGCTTAGATGTGTACGCGGCTTAACGTTTGCAAGTTGGCAGGGGTGGATCCACGGGGGGTGCACTAGGTGCAACTGCCCCCCCCCCCCGGCGGCTTGAAAATTTGAGGAAATTCTGCTTTTTCAAGGTGCACTATGATTGATGATTAAATTATCATAATGCGCATTCTAGAGAGTCAATCGTTGAAATAATAATAAAAACTAATAACTTCTCGCTGTTTTTCTTTATTACATGCTATGAGACCATAGTAAGTATTTGCCCCCCCCAAAGAACATTTCTGGATCCGCTCCTGGTTGGGAAATAGACTTCGTAAGTGATAATATTATTCTTGAGGATACCTATCGCCTATTATTGTTCATCTTTCGGAAACTTCGAAAAGAAGCGCCGGAACAGATAAAATGGTCCAACTTGCGTTGAAATTGTTGAAATAAAATTTTTAAATCCCTCCGAAAAAATAGGAAAAATCGGAATCACATTCCCATATTGGGCTGAAAATCATCGTTTTACATCAAGGAATTTCTGTGAATTTTTTGGAAAAAAACAAAAATGGCGTTTTTGAGATAGCTTAAATATCGAATAAAAAATATAAATAAAAAAAAAAAAAATTATTATTGAAATTTTTTCGTGGTTTTTAGAGGAGAGTCGATCATATGAAGGAAAATCAGAAAAATCTAAATTGATCAGGGTCACGGGTTCGGTGAGTTGGCATGGAATGCCCCGTATACTTAACATAGTTTCAAGAGAGAGACTCGATCTATCGAACTTTGGTAGAAGTGTTTTTAGGAGTATTTTGACCCGCTGAATTCGAAAAACGTGCATTCGATGGTCATAACTATTGGAAAAAAGTTATTTTTCTCCGTACGAAAATGCATACCTGAGATTCTCTAGTTCCAGAATCGATATTAAACTTTAGCAGTAGTGTTTTTCGGTGTATTCCGACCCGCTGAATCCAGAAAATGTACTGTTTGAACTCAAGAATCTACCAAAAGAAAAATCATCTTCGTACATACGAAAATGTCTGCCCGATATTATCGTCTTTCAGAATCGATATCGAACTTTGATAGATGTGTTTTCAGTTATATTTTGACCAGCTGAATTCAGAAAAAGTACATACGATACTCAAAACTATGCTTGGAAAAAAGTTATTCTTCTCCGTACGAAAAATGCATACCAGAGATTCTCCAGTTCCAGAATCGATATTGACCTTTGGCAGTTGTGTTTCTCGGTGTATTTTGACCCGCTGGATTCAAAAAATGTTCTATTCATACTCAGAAATCTACTGGAAAGAAATCATCTTTGTCCATACAAAAACGTATGCCCGAGATTATCGTCTTTCAGAATCGATATCGAACTTTGATAGATGTGTTTTCAGTTGTATTCTGTCCAGCTGAATTCAGAAAAAGTACATTCGATACTCAAAACTATGCTTGGAAAAAAGTTATTCTTCTGCGTACGAAAAATGCATACCGGAGATTCTTCAGTTCGAGAATCGATATTAAACCTAGGCAGTTGTGTTCCTCGGTGTATTTCGACCCGCTGGATTCGAAAAATGTACAGTTTACACTCAGAAATCTACTGAAAAAAAAAATCATCTTTGCTATACTAAAACGTATGCCGGAAATTCTCGTCTTTCAGAATCGATATCGAACTTTGTTAGATGTATTTTTCGGTGTATTTCGACCAGCTGAATTCAAAAAAAGTACATCCGATGGTCAAAATTATGCTTCGAAACAAGTTAGTTTTTTCCGTACGAAAAATGCATACCGGAGATTCTCTAATTTCAGAATCGATATTAAACTTTGACTTTTGTGTTTCTAGGTGGATTGTGACCCGCTGTATACAAGAAATGTACTGTTCATACTCAGAAATCTACTAAAAAAAAAAATCATCTTTTGCTATAGCAAAACGTATGCCCGAGATTCTCGTCTTTCAGAATCGATATCAAACTTTGTTAAATGTAATTTCCGGTGTATTTTGACCAGCTGGATTCAGAAAAAGTATATTCGATACTCAACACTATGCTTGGAAAAGAGTTATTGTTCTCCGTACTAAGAATGCATACCGGAGATTTTCGGGTTCCAGAATCAATATTGAACTTTGGCAGTTGTGTTTCTCGGTGTATTTTGACCCGCTGAATTCGAAAAATGTACTGTTCATACTCAGAAATCTACTGAAAAAAAAATCGTCTTCGTCTTTACAAAAACGTAACCCCGAGATTCTCGTCTTCCAGAATTGATATTAAACTTTGTTGGATGTGTTTTCCGGTGTATTGTGACCAGCTGAATTCAGAAAAAGTACATTCTATCATCAAAACTATGCTTGGAGAAAAGTTATCCTTCTCCGTACGAAAAATGCATACCGGAGATTCTCCAGTTCCAGAATCGATAATGAACTTTGGCAGTTGTGTATACATGTGTATTGTGACCCGCTAAATTCAAAAAATGTACTGTTCATACTCAAAAATCAACTGAAAACAAAATCATCTTCTGCTATACCAAAACGTATGCCCGAGATTCTCGTCTTTCGGAATTGATATCGAACTTTGATGGATGTGTTTTTCGGTGTATTTTGACCAGCTGAATTCAGAAAAAGTACATTCGATACGCAAAACTATGCTTGGAAAAAAGTTATCCTTCTCCCTACGAAAAATGCATACCGGACATTCTCTAGTTCCAGAATCGATATTGAACTTTGGCAGTTATGTTTCTCGGTGTATTTTGACCCGCTGGATTCGAAAAATGTACTGTTCATACTCAGAAATCTACTGAAAAACAATCATCTCTGTCTATATAAAAACGTATGCCCGAGATTCTCGTCTTTCAGAATCGATATCGAACTTTGTTAGATGTGTTTTCCAGTGTATTCCAACCAGCTGAATTCAGAAAAAGTACATCTAATACTCAAAACTATGCTTGAAAAAAAGTTATTCTTCTCCGTATGAAAAAATGCATACCGGAGATTCTCCAGTTCCAGAATCGATATTGAACTTTGGCAGTTGTGTTTCTCGGTGTATTTTGACCCGCTGGATTCAAAAAATGTTCTATTCATACTCATAAATATACTGAAAAAGAATCATCTTTGTCCATACAAAAACGTATGCCTGAGATTATCGTCTTTCAGAATCGATATCGAACTCTGATAGATGTGTTTTCAGTTGTATTGTCGTTGATATATAAGGGGGGTTCTGGATATAGATTCCTGCACCGACACATTACCGACATCTTATCCGAGACGCAAACCCTCCATTCTGGAAGGTTCGACAAGCAGGTCATGCTGCAACCCTCGACACCAGGTCGTTCACTCCTATGAATAGCGTCACACACCCTTGAATTGATGGTACACCCGCAATTAATTGAGGCCATACACTCTCAATTTAACGTCACATACACTTAGGTCAACGTCACACGCCTCAAATAAAACTCTAACCGTAAGGATAAGCCGAGGACGGGGGTCTGCCAGAGTTTCTAGGAATTGAGTCGGCGCGAGTCATTAAAGAGGTGATGACGGAAATGGGTCAGATGTCATAAATCTTTACACGATAACTGTCTTGCAACTCCTGTATGCAGGTGGTCCAATTTTTTTGCTTATGCACGTGCACTTGACACATACACGGTTACCCATACATACACATACACTGTAACGGTTCAGGCTGGCTGGTTATTACAAAAAAAAAATTCAAGCTCAATCACACGACAATAGGTCGAGGGATTAAGCTAATCCCCTAGCTACGTTAGACGCGAAAATGGAGGGGATAAACGCAATATAAGGAATCGTCTGCCAGCAGCGGCAGCGATTCACGGTAAAGCACCTGATCGACTCACAATCTAACTTCTCTTGGAGCGATTCACGGTAAAGCACCTGATCGACTCACAATCTAACTTCCCTTGGAGCGATTCATGGTATAGCACCTGATCGACTCATTATCTAAATAAATTCATTTATTCGAATCATAACGATATAGAATCAAAGACTAGACGAATTATAGCAATTTGATCATAGCAAAGAAAAAGCATATAAATTTAAAAGCAAAGCACTTTAAACTTTATTTCAAAGATATCAAATAGTATTGTGTCGCACGAACATACTAAATAGAAAAGGCAAAGATAGCTTATGGCTTAGCAACACAAAGGTTTAAAGGCCAACATAGAATAAGAATAGATTTAAGGATTACTGTCAACACATGATTTATTTTTCTTTATTTTGTAACCATTCGGCAAATTCATATTATTGAATCAGATAATCTAAGATTAACCCAGATTCTGTTTATTTTGAGATTTCGTCTGACCTAATTAAACTGCCAACAAGCCAATTATTAGGGAACAGATTAGGGAGTGCATTGCACAGTGCGGGCGGCATTGGTTTACCCGTGTCCGAGGGCCAAGCTGCAATCCCGAATCTGGCAGACAGTCTCGGAATCATCGCATTCCCGGATCTGAGGTAGTGATTCAAAAAGATAGGGATAACAGGCACGACAGGCTTGGTTCGCCCGGCTCTGTGAAGGGAAGGCGGCCTTGGGAAGTTTACCCCGGGTCCGTAGTCTAGAGACGGCACTGGTTTCTCCCGTGTCCGTATAGCAGCTAATAAAATACACAACACGCTAGGTGGCTTTGAATGGCAGACCCATTATTTCCCCACCAAACAAACATTCTTATAAGAGGAGTCCCAAAAAATCACTAATATTCAAAATTACTAACTAGAAGTAATTATTTAGACAAAGAACTCACGCGGACGTCGGCATTGGCTAGTTCTTTAACCCGCCAATACCGCGGCACGTTACAACACATACGCTACAGAGTCTGCTCATGTATTCGTGCATGAGATGAAGGCAAAAAATAGATACGGCTGATGGATTGGACCCATTACACCAATTTATGACAAGTGTTCTGATTCATTCATGGCAAGTGTTGTGACAAGGTCAAGCCTCCCCGATTCTCGGAAGTTTCCGGCACCCTGTGAGATTTGAGAAGTTCCGAATGCGTGACTTTAGGAAGATCTTTCGGAACGTTGTTGGCTATAAAAGAGCGAAAAATTTAGGATTGACACCTAGTATTCAACGGATCTTCGAGTGGTGCAGAATCTTCTTTTCTGACGTCTCTAAAAAAATCCAGTCTCACAATGGAGATGATGTTGGATGTGCAAGGTTTTCAACAATTGAACAACGAATTCATACTGAAGGAGCTCGGTGTAATCACTATTCAAGTGGATGAGAAAGGCAAGCAACGTCTGGCTCGCATTCTCTTCAAACCACCATGTTCTTGGGAAACCTTATCGGTCAACTGTAGAGCTACCAACGCTTGGTTGACGCGGAATTATCATGGAATACCGTGGAATGATGGTAATATGCCTTACGATGATGTGCCGAAAGTAGTGAAAAAAGTTGTCGAGCATGCAAATTATATCTATGTAAAAGGAGAGGAGAAGAAAAAATGGATCGAAAGAATTATCAACGATGACTCAAAGTTCGTGATCGAATTGGGAGAATTGGGATGTTCAAGTCTTGAAATGCTACAATACATCGAAGTCGTTCATTGGCATGGAGACTATCATGGGAACGTTCCCAGGTATCAGTGTGCTTTCGAAAATGTTCAGCGATTGAAAACTTGGTATTTGGCAAAGTGTACTGGCTCCCGTCATAAATCATTGCACATATACCTTCAAGTAGGGAGTTTGAAACGAATGAAGACGGAAGACATCGCATTTTTGTCGAAGGAATTCATCCTCATTCACGCATCGAATATCATCGATGAGATATGGGAGAAACTACCAGAGGCTATGAAGAAGAATAAAGACATCGCAGGCTGCCGAAAATGTCGAATACATTATTGTTCAATGAAGGATGAGTTTGATGGACCTACTCCGATGGTTAAAAATTGTTCACAATGTGAAATGAATCGATAAATTTGTATTTACTAAGTATAATTAACAGTAGATGGTTAAATAAATATTGAAAATAATTTTACAACAGTATTAATGCTGACTTTTTCATGTGCCCTCTCGTATTCAGATCTCCATCCTTGTCTTTCCTCTCTATAAGCTTACTCTAGAGTAATCAAATACCGCTGAGCGGCATAACTGCTCAGGATGGTCATGATTTAGACGACACATGCATATATTTATTGAAAAAAAGTTTTATTTGTAGAAATACATTGATATACAGTTTAAGTAATTATGGACTTATACCAATTTCTTTACTCCACCACTATATCCACTGTATTCAACTACTCGTTCGTGTAAGATCAAACAGTATGCTGACGTATCGGCAGGAAAGTTGTCTTTGGCTTCAAACTCGAGACGAACCTTGCACGTCCAGTATCATATCCATTGTGTGACGAGGTGGATTTCGGGAACGTTGGAAGTTGACTAATTTTCAGCAGTCTTCTGACTCACTTTTATATCATACTTCCCCCTCTCAAATTAGACTACCATTATAAAATTGATGGGAAAATAACGGTTCACAAAAAAAAGAAAAATCTTTTACATTTTTTCAAATCGAAGGGAAATCTAGAAAGTACAGCTTATGAACATAACGGTGACGGTAGGTTTCAGACTAATTTCGTAACCCCACCGCTTATAGGGTTGTATTCAACTACGCGATCATGTAAAATCAAACAGTAAGCCGATGTTTCGGCAGGAAAGTTATCCTTTGCTTCAAATTCAAGACGAACGTCAACCGGTCCAAACTTGAGCGACTCGTTTTGTTTTGAACAGTCAACGAGAAATAGGGGAGCGTACTGTAGAAATTCACTCTTCTTCAGCAACGGTTCAGGTTCCTTGCCGTAATAGGAGGTTTGGAAATTTGCGAACATCTCGTACAACAGAGCATACTGATTATGACTCATATCGAGATTCAGGTTCCCGTAGGGATAACATTGAGAATTCAAGAAGAGCTTAACATCTGTGATATTGCAGTGATCGAAATGGCTAGCGTTTTTATTCAGCTTATTCTTCCGGCTTGTTTGGAAACCCAGTATAACGTAGCGAGGTTTTTCCAGCTGCGTCGATGTCTTCACAGTCCAAACGTGTTTGGAAGTGGTGGGCAGTACAGGATATTCGTACAATTCCCAATTGCGAAAACTTATCGAGATCGGCGCGTCTTTCTCGATAAAACTTAACAGCTGTATTTTTCGCTCATCCGAGAGCTTAACATATGGTAACAACCATTCGACTTTATCGATCAGGATTTTGTAATCCTCATCTTGAGTTTGCAGAACCGCGTTTGCATCGGTCTTTGATCGAGTCAAGATTAACTCATGTTTGGCGTTGACGATTATCTTGCGATAGTCTTCGGCGAACCCTAGCATCATCTTCAACGGTATGCATACATCGAAGTTACCAGCGGCATGGCTTGCATTCACATTAAGCCAACCAGCATTCTCCATCATCCAATTCTGCCCAGGTCTCGGAGAAGGGTAACCTTTCATAAGACTGGTGAGACCGACGTTCTTGCTCCTATCGATCTCAATAGCATTTATCTCGTACCGCATTTCTTTGAACAGATGACAAACACCGTTGTTGACCAGTGTTGAGGCAGTCGACGGAGTTCCATCAGCCTTGACTATCTTCCCATACACATGCAACGAACTCTTGCACGGTAATACGCACAGGTCTTGGTGTTGAACAGCGATACGAATCTCGTCACTGTTATTGAAACTCGATGAGGCATAAGGTTTGTGTGCGTGAACCTCGTAATGTGCGATAGACTCGTCAAATACGATGGGTGTCTGAATGTCTAAGATTTCCTCCTCCATGGTATACAGCAGATGACACAGATGCAAGCTAATCGTAGTTTTACTTTACGAAAATTCCTCTTCCAAAAGGTATGACCTTGAGACCCAAGCTTTTCAGAAGCAGCACGTTCTGAGGTGTCAGCTCTTTGAGAACCGGTTGACGACTAACTTGTTTGGGGCATCTCACCTTACTAATATAACTAGTTCTGTTATAAACTATTCCCATTATTGAGCCTTGATATGCAACCTCACGGTTATAACCTCTCCACGGAAATTGACCAAATCCCCGTCTTGATCGACTATACGGAGTTGGATGTGATCTATGGTTCTTACGGTGACTGGCAAGTAAATGACGTGAGACGGTACTTCAATGATCTTATATCCAGGTGGAGCGACGGGAAAAAACTCATGAATGGTGTGTACTTTGCGCTCATTGTCGTAGGCACCCGTTGTAATGTTACACTCGACTCGTAGTGCGTTAACTTTGAGGATCGTCACAGGAAGGTCAGACTCGTGAACTCTATCAGCTTTCAGAATACGTGGAGTGAAACCTAATGGGCCACCTATAGAATCGTCTGGTAGAAAATTTACAGGGTGACTGCATTTAATTTCGCTACACAATGTATTATTATTCGGTTTGATGTTGATGGCGATACCCGTATGCAGTAATACACCCTGTACATAGTTCTCGATATCCTCTATTTCATAGCTGCCGGTAGGTAAAGTTACTACTTGTTCACCGACATAAATCTTGTTGTGGCCAACGTCTACGTTGGGAATAGAATTAAAAGTCAGTAATTCAACAAGACCAAGGGAGTAATTCTTAAAAGGGGAAAGTTCAATAGGAGGAAAGTATTGAGTCTCAAGGACCGAGGAGTTCCCCGATACGGTTAGTGTGAGCGAATCGTCCATGACTACTGCGAAAGTCAAACTGATTTCGTGGAATTACGTCCCATGGTTATATAGAAACTCGAGACACAAGTGACCACAGTTGAACGTATCATAGTCTTGATATCTTTCATGGTTATATTTGACGCTACCAACGCCAAGGTATCTGACGAGGTCTGACGGTGGACGAAGGTTACCGAAACTGCCAAAGTAAATGACTTCGTCTCCGTTCTTTCGATACGCGACCCAATGTGTTCCAGGACCATCTTTATCATCTAGATTGACGATCGCTGATTCACACCTACGCGGTCCGTCTTTAGGCAAATCATTACGCATAAACACGCCGCGGAAATGTGAAATGTTCAGGATCGTCGCGTACTTCAGCAGATACGCGTCAGTTAGCGCCCGTCGCGGTAGCGTCACTTTTAGTTTTTTGACTGTTGTTTCAAATGAATACCGAACCCCTTCCTATACGGTTTCAGGTGAAGCGCCTTGCCTAAAGCGATAGCTTCCATAGTTTTGTTGTGCCGTTGACTCTCTTCCAATTGTCTCTTGGCGGAGCTTGCGTCATTCACCGCTTTTGCAATACCTACTGCACCACCAGCTAATGCACCCGTTGCACTGAGCCCGGCAAAAAGCGGTATTAGAAACGGTAAAAAGCCACCAACTTTAGATGGAACAGGTAGAATTCGTGGAGAACGCACATTTTTTTTACCGCCGGCCTTTCTAACAACTCCTCGCGCACCCTTCAATGCGGACTTGATGGCTACTTGTGCAGTTTTGCCTGGAACCATGGACCGTTTGGCAGCATCGATAACTTTTCTCAATACCACCGGCTTCCGCATTCCCATGCCAAGCTTAGTTTTCCCTTTCATAGCGTTTGTCACTGCCCAGGCGGCTGCTTTCTCACCTATATTTGCGTCTGTGGCAAAAACTCGTTTCCAGGCTCTTTCAGCTAAAATCTTATCTGCTGCACTTCTAGCTTCGAGATTCTCTCGATTCTTTGAGTGGGCGATATCGTGTTCCTTACAAGCTGCGTCGAGAGGATTGATACCCGGATCGCCTCGTGCGAGTCTTTTCGCTAGTTTGGTACCAGGTCCGCAGTATTGATAACCGGGTATATGCAACTCTACCGGAAGACTGTTGATGATCCTGTTGACTAAACCTTTCCCACGACGCTTACGACTGACTGTCTTGGCGTTGTGCACGATCATGTCGACGATCTGTACGTGAATGAGGAATGATCTTTATAAACGCGATATTTATGGTCTCTGGCTTCAGTCAGAGTCAAGATGAGGTTCGAAACACAGCCTGTCAAGCTACCTGTAACGAATTTCGATAAAGTTGTGCAACAGAATGCTGATATTAGAAAACGGCACGGTGATTTGCTGCCAAACAGCGTTCGCGCAGTATTTTGCGGACCATCCAACTGCGGCAAGACTAATACATTACTCACCCTGATAACGCATCCGAACGGACTGCGGTTCGAGAACGTATATATTTACTCAAAATCGTTGAATCAACCCAAGTACAAGTTCTTGCAACAGTTACTCGAGGGTGTAGATGGCGTTGAGTACTTTTCATTTGATGAGCACGAACAGGTAATTATGCCAAACGGTGCACTGCCTAATTCGATCATCGTCTTTGATGATGTAGCTTGTGAGAAACAGGATAACATTAGAGCTTTTTTTTGTATGGGGAGACACGAAAATGTGGATTGCTTCTATCTTTGCCAGACCTATGCTCGCATCCCTAAGCATCTAGTGCGTGACAATACCAATTTTTTAGTCCTATTCAAGCAAGATGAGATGAATTTGAGGCATGTATACGATGATCATGTGAACACTGACATGACTTACACGCAGTTCAAAGACTTGTGCTCGGCGTGTTGGAATAACAATAAGTACGGATTTATCGTAATAGACAAGGACAGTGAGATGAATGAGGGTAGATATAGAAAAGGGTTTGACTGTTTCGTGAGCTTAAATGGAACAAATTCAAGGGAGTAGAATCAGTAGCGTTTCGGATACAGCTCGGTCAACATGCAGGATACAAAAATTCACGAACAAAAAGAAGTGTTGCGTCATATCGCTAAAGCCAGTGCGGCGATTCGACGTAAACACAAAATGATAAGATCAGGTAAAGAGACCGCTGAACAGGCTATGAGCAATGTTTTTAAACCGGTAGTGACTCCGTTGAAAGAACTACTGGGGTTTCTCAAACGGCTGCTAAATCCATCAAAGAAGAACCGATCAAAGATGAACCCATCAAAGAAGACTTTAACCCGATTAAAGAAGAAGAACCTGGAGAAGATGATTCCTTTTCGACAGCAGATGAGGGAGAGGAAATGGATATAACTTTACAGCCGATGGATGAGTACCCTGAACCGTTACAACACGAAGCCCCCAACGACTATCTTGAATTGTTTCGAGATGAGAATATAAAAAGAAGTGATCTAGATAACGTGTACGGTGTACGCGTACTCGCTCACGAGAAGTTAATGATGGGTGACTCACCGATAAGTTTTGGGAATGACGTTATTCATATAGGTGACATGAGTTATACAAAGACCAAAGGCTTGTTGGAATTATTATTCAAAGAGATACCCAATGAGACTTACGTGAACGCTGATGATATTCAAAAGTATAAACAAATCGTATTTGCCACAAACACACATCAAAAATACTATAAAGCTGGTCACCCCTTTCGGGAGTCGGACAACCCCAAATTCAAGAAGTTTATTGCACCAATGATTAGCGTGCCACTTCCACGCACGGGTGGACGTATGCTACCGGAGCTCTTGGTTGCTCAAGAAGGTAGAGTTACAGATTACGTTCACTGGGACAACCCCAATGAGCTGGTAGACCGTCTTCGTTTGCTTATGGCTTCCCAAGCAGCTGGAAACTCGAGTCACTCCAATGAAATCATATCGATAATCGAAGAATTGCGGGAAGCTGGCATCATTTATTAATGAACCTTGCATCGCTTCTACCGTCATTTCCAAGATGAGCGTCGATGTGTTTGGACGACAGTTGAACAAGAGCACAGCTAGCACTCGCGGTCCTCCCGGTGTTGGATTTAAATTCACCGTCGACGGGAATTACGACATAGGTAACAAGAGACTATGCAATGTTGCCAATCCTGTGGAGCCAAATGACGTTGCCACCTTGAATCTCATGCGACAGGAAATCGACTCTATTACAAATGAAATCCACTTAATGATAAATATCTTGGGCTCTCGTACTACAGATGCTCTGCAGAAACTGCGTGCTGATAGTGAAGCAGGACAAGACCTGTCGATTCGGAACTCCAAGGCCATTCACGAACTGGACACCAGGCTGAGAATATTGGAAAATGAACGAGAAAAAGCTAGCTCTCGTAACGGAGCTGCATAAGCCAGCTAGAAAAAATTATCAACGTCGTCGCGTAGATGTTCGTGGTTTGGATGAAACCTGGCAAGCGGATCTCGTTGAAATGTTACCTTACGCCGGAGAGAACAAAGGCTACAAATATATGCTCACCGTCATCGACATATTCTCAAAGTACGCCTGGGCCGTGCCATTGAAGAGTAAGACAGGTAAAGATACTGCAAGTGCTATGGAATCTGTACTCGTGCAGGGACGTATCCCGAAGAATCTACACGTTGACAGAGGCGGAGAAATTTATAATTCAAATTTCGATTCTCTTATGCGACGGTATAATATTAAGCTATACTCAACCTTTAGTAACTTGAAGGCATCGATCTGCGAGCGATTTAATCGTACGCTGAAATATAAAATGTGGATGCAATTCAGTTTGCAAGGAAATTACAAGTGGATAGACATTTTATTTGATTTGGTGTCTACTTACAACAACTCCAAACACCAAACTATTGGGATGAAACCGAAAGATGTTTCCGCTAAAAATGAAAAGGCTTCATTGCGAAGCGTGTACCAAAAAGTTCGAGCCAATCCTGTCAAACTATCAAAGTTCAAAATTACAGATAAAGTCCGGATCAGTAAATACAAAAATGTTTCCGCGAAAGATTATACACCAAATTGGACGACTGAAATATTCACGGTTATTCAAGTAGATAATACTAATCCGGTAACGTACAAGCTTAAAGACTATCAGGATCAACCTATAGCAGGTGGTTTCTACGAACAGGAGTTTCTGAAGGTGAAGAATTCTGACATCTACCTCGTGGAGAAGGTGCTCAAGAAACGTGCAGGAAGACTATACGTTAAGGGGATGGTCTAGTCGATTTTTACCGGCATAATTGCTATTTCGAATATCTCGGAAACGAAGGTCTCAATCGGATTGTCCTTTTGGCAACGGATGATTGACGAGCAATGAGTTCGAGTTAGCATGAAAATTCAAGAAAATAGTTATTTTTTTATTTTTTTTTTTTATCGTCAAGTGTAAATGTGCCACTTCTGTCGACTTATATCAGAGTCTACGCATCATTTTCGCAAAAACGAGCTTCGAAGCACCATTCTATAGGAAATTACGAACACATCCATCAAAAAACATCTCTGTTTTATGCAGAAATGAGGTCTGATTCTGAAAACTCGCAGTTCGTTGTAATTAGCGATTGTAAATTGTTGGGATCCCATGACAATTCTTAGTTCCTGCATTGCCCGAGAGAGAGAGCTCAGCGCGCGAATCGTTGCATCTTCTTCTCACTCAGTAGCCATGAGAAGGAGAAGACGATGCAACGATTCGCGAGCTGAGCTCTCTCTCTCGGGCAATGCAGGAACCTCGGCGGGAATCGAGAATTATCATGGCTTCCCAACAATTTACAATCGCTAATTACAACGAACTGCCAGTTTTCAGAATCAGGCCTCATTTCTGCATAAAACAGAGATGTTTTTTGATGGGTGTGTTCGTAATTCCATATAGAATGGTGCTTCGAAGCTCGTTCTTGCGAAAAGGACGCGTAGACTCTGATATAAGTCGAAATAAGTGACACGCCCACACTTAACGATAAAAAAATAAAAATAAAATAATACCATTTTCTTGAATTTTCATGCTAAATCGAATTCGTTGCTCGTCAGTCATCCACTGCCAAAAAGACAATCCGATTGGGACCTCCGTTTCCGAGATATTTGAAAGAGTAATTATGCCGGTAAAAATCGACTAGACCATCCCCTTAAGTGGTTAGGTTTTGACACTACACATAACAGTTGGATCAATGAAACTGACTTGTAAGGTTTTTGAATCAATAAATAATCAATCTTTAATACATCTGTCTTTATTTCAAGCCTTATAGAATACGTTTTATACGGTTCATTTGTATTTATTGTAGCCCCACGGAAGCGTATCCGTAGTATTAGGAAATACGATCCGTTTATCATCATTCCAGCTTAACGCTATCTTATTTTGCTTAACGGTATAAACCTCATGCTTTCTACTTTGAATTAAATGTTGACTTTTGATCAAAATTTGATGATTCAAAGAACATTCTAGGTAATCATCAAACGTGATCTTTCTTAAAGTAGATCCCTTGACTCCCTTGGCGCGTTTTGTTTCCTTATTTTCCCCCAACACTCTAAACGAATACAGTTTTGCCCTCAACCCTATGAATTCAGTCATTATCTTTCCATTATTTTCGTCTTTCATCAAACCTATAACCTTTTTATTAACTAGAGGCATTTTATCGAGAGACTCGGTAGAGTCTCGCGCCAAGTACATTAAAAAGAATTTTTGAACGCGCGGTGCGAGACTCTGCCGAGTCTATATACCCGAACGGGAACTAACCGCTGTAGTGGGGGGACAATATTTTCTTAATTTCTTACGCCTCGCGATATCTACGGATTTGCAATATTTATTGTAGAATGTAGCCATGAAAAGCTTCAATTTAAGCCCTATCTCGATGAAATCGATGAACGGAGACCTGAGATATGATTAATCAACGCTTTGAGAATACCCGTTTTCATCACGAATTTTTCACCGTCTCCTTCTTCAGTCAGATCGCTTAGACTAAAACCTATGCGCAAAAAATTAGTAGAGTCGCCTTCGCTAGGCTACAGCGAGAGCAGAGACCTACCACGTACGGGAGTCAGTTGCTAGATGGCGCATCGGTTAGCGCCAGCGTTGATTGAAGATATTCGAACATAGATAAAAAATCATAAAAATTTACAGACTTTTTTTAAAGTGCGGCGCGAGATTAGACAATCTTTTTCACCGCAAAGGCTATAAGGAGTGGAGAGATAATGTTTCCCACAGCTAGACGAAAGTTATACACATAGAAATAATTAAATAAAATCAAAGCGAGTTCGTCGGTCTACGATACAATAACGCTCTCCATGGCCCACAAGAGGCAGCATAATCGTGCTTTATTTGTCGTATTTTTGATGACAGTTGTGGGGAATGAGGACGAGAATCATATCAAATATAGAGTAATAACTAAATGTACTTTGAAAAAATTGGAAAGCGATAGTTGTTCATTATATTACAGTGGAGTCCTATGGAATAATAATCATATCCGTCTTCTCGTTTATTTCGAGAGATCGACCCTTTGAGGTTATGAGAATTATCTGTCAGGATTGATCGCGATTTACACAGAACAAAGGGTCAGCAGTGAAATACCCACATTTATTTGAATACTTATTTCTTTGATAATAGAAGGTGGTTTACATAAAATTGAATATTTTTGCAATGTCAAAAAAGTATTTACGGCAATAGAATAAAATTAACCGTATCTGCATATCAACCTATCTGTAGATAAATAAATCAGTTACGGAGCTTGTTACAGGCCTTGAGGAAATGTAAATGAATGTGATCAAAAACAGAAAAACTATGCGATCTATTAGTTATCGACGATAAAGGGATGCTGCACGGTTCAAATGTCGTGTATGAAGTACTGACATATGTATTCTATACCAATACCTAGGCAGATAACATCGTTACTAAAAATGCAATCAGGTATTTGTAACTAAATGCCAAATATAATGAATAATGTGAATTAAGTCACCGTGCTCTGTGAAACGTCTTTTGCACTAGGAGCTATCAATGCATGCAATGTGGCTGATGATAATTAAATGAGCAAGATAAAGGACTAAGGACTAGAAATGTAACAAAAAAAGTTAATACAGATGTAATTTTGCTATGTAATTGTGATCATTTTGCTAGTTCAAGATAATTTGATCAGTCTTCGAGCCTTTGATAATGAGATTATAGTCCTACGTAGCCCATGATATTGTCTTTGAAAGTTGACCGAAGAGTATAAGCTTGAGAGTGCTAATTTGAAATGATGTTCAAAACACATCAACACAGCACAATCTCAAGAAGAGTTTTCACTTTTATTTTCTGATTATTCAGCAACAGAAAATTACAGTAAATTGTTATAAAAATTTTTTTCAATAGAATGCTTCAAAATTTTCTTTCAACATTCTTTCAACTTTGTTCTGTCAGTTTAAAGCTTTTTGGACAACCCTTGCTACACAGCGAATTTTTCAGAGCCAAAATCATAAGCTAAGAAAGTATAATTTCATCATCGGTGCGAGGCTTAAATGCTTATTAAAATTGAATCACTAAAATAATCACAATTACATATAGCCAAACTACATTTTTAACTCTCAAAGTGCTGGAATTTGTTTATTTTTTAACATTATCAGAAAAAATCAGGAATTGATCGGTAGTACCAGAACTTTGAGTTCACGAAAAAGACACGAGCTCGTTAGAATTAATAGAACGGCATGAGTTTCATGTTTTTATCTGACAAAATACCTAACTCTAGAAGTTCGATCCAAATCTATGACTCCCAGGTCTGATACTCTCCTTGTTAGTCTATCGATTACATAATCACATTAACGTGACATTCAATTTTTATCGAAAGTAAGTCTACGATATCCACGATGGAAGCTAAAGCTAACGGGGGTTGAGGTTTGTCATTACAGTTCATTTTTCAGTTATCAACAACAACACCACTTTATCACTGAAACACTTTCAATAGAACTCATAACAGTTAGATCTATAGGAATGAATCATGTTCTGAAAAATACCATTTAACAGAAACGGTTAAGAAAATCAAATGGGTACAAAAAGTTATGAAATCCCCCAAAAGCACCTCGGGTGCAAAAACCTTGCGCCAAGTACATTAAAACGTAATAGTTATCAACAAAAGCTTCTTAAAAAAATTATCGCAGAAGTAGCATTTGATCTACAAAAGAATTGAAATCAATGGACGTTGCCAAGTACAATTAAATTTGGTTACAATTAATTTCGGACATCTCAATATAAACAACATGCGTAACACATAATGACATGCAGCATACGTACTCATAAGAACAGATCAATTGAAATTAAACTTGAGAAAAAAAAGAAACGAAAAAAAAATTTGGAGGTAGTGGTACTTGGCGAGCATTTTTGTAAAAATTACAAGAAAATATAAATTGAATTATTTCACAGCCAAAAATGCCCGCCAAGTACCACTACCTCCAATTTTTTTTTTCGTTTCTTTTTTTTCTCAAGTTTAATTTCAATTGATCTGTTCTTATGAGTACGTATGCTGCATGTCATTATGTGTTACGCATGTTGTTTATATTGAGATGTCCGAAATTAATTGTAACCAAATTTAATTGTACTTGGCAACGTCCATTGATTTCAATTCTTTTGTAGATCAAATGCTACTTCTGCGATAATTTTTTTAAGAAGCTTTTGTTGATAACTATTACGTTTTAATGTACTTGGCGCAAGGTTTTTGCACCCGAGGTGCTTTTGGGGGATACACATCATTTGAAGGATAGTCAGATGTATCAAATTTATCTAAATTACATTTCAAAGATTCATATATATCGGGTATAGTAAAATGGTATATAAGACTATCCGTATCTGTATACATTAATTTCGCTCGATCTCCATAAGTTTTTTTCACATAATTATAATGGAAATCATAGATATATGTCTTAGAGAGATCTAAAATCGAAAACCCAACGTATATTGGCTTGTTCAGTGTGACCGTTGGTCGAGTCAATTCAATGATAACCATGTCCTTGTCAAAGATAGTACAACTATGAAAATTTGGTTTAGCAATAAGAGCCCTGGCACCATACCTTCCATCCCATTTGGTAATTAACTTAACGTTCTTAAACTTACGAACGTTCTCCATGGTTTTTTCAAAAACTGCGTTATTCATTAATTTATAAAAGTTTTTCTCAAACTCGTTGTTGGATTTTTTTCTCAATTCAGTATTCAGATCTATGTACTTCTTAAGCCACGGCGCTTGGTGGAATTTTAAAACTCTATGAATTTTAGTCAATCTCATACCTAAACTTAAACATTGTTTTAAGACTCTGTAATGGATGACATAATTCTTCCTGGAAAAAAGGGTAGTCATTAATCTAGGTTGCTTCGATCCCGAGATGGGAGGTACGTAATGCTCGGGACATAGAGGTAAGTCTTTGTGTAATTCATGAAGCTGCAACGGATATTCTAAATCAACTTCAAGTATATAGCCTATAGAGGATTCATCCGATACGTTACACACGTCGAATTGCTCGAAATTCAATACCCACGCGAATGAACTGTATGGTAAATGAAGATTCATAGCTGCACCGTATAAATTATTAACGTCAAAATACATTAGGTAGGATTCTTCTTTCTGTGGATTGAAGGCTGTTCCCATATATCTGTTATTAGCTTTAGCATATCTATTCGAACACTGAGCTACACCTCCTCGAATACCCTTTTCTACAAACATTACCATATCAATGTCAACTAGAAGTTCTAGTTCGATACCCGTACACTTGAGCATTGCATCAAACGAAAGCCCTGGTGCTGTATAATAATATAAGGGATCTAAATTATAAGTTGACCGACAATTTTGTCGAAAATTTTCAAAAATATCTGCTAAAAGGAGAACGTCAGTTCGTAAGTACAAGTCTGAATATTCACCCAACGTTTTAACATCAAAAGCATGCCAGACGTCACACGCGTGTGAATAATCATTCTGTGAAATATCTGCATCGTTGAATTTAGAATAAAAATTTTCAATTTTTGGTAGCTGTTTTTCTTCAAGCTTGTCCCAACTATCTATATATTCATATGGAAATACGCCTTTTCTCGTTAGTAATTGAAATTTCTCTGGACTGTTACAATATTTGCGTGTAATTATTTTTTGTTGATCTTTCAAATATGACGCTAATTTTTCAAGACTGCTTGACATGAAGCGGAATAAATCAATAAACCAAAAATTTATAACTGTTTCTTCTACAAATTTCGTAAAAGATATGTACTTTTCTTTGTTCACAGGTAAAAGATTCATTTGACCCTTGAATGATGTAGCCAATGCTTTGATTAAAAAATGTGAATCATACCCGGATAAGTTGTGAAAAATTACTGGGATAGCGTGTGAATTTTTGTAATTCAAGTTACAATCTTGATGTGCAGCACCACGGTACTTCCCTGTGAAATGGCAATGATCACGATGCTTTTTATCAGCGCTAGTGAATGGTTTTTCACAAATATGACAAGTTTCAGCGGAATGAAATTTCTTCACTTGATCCGGGCTTAGGGGTTCCATTGGTACTATTTTTTGATGATAAACTTCTAACGATTGAGCCAAGTCTTTCAACTCGTTCGTGAACCATCCAATGCAATCTTTTCCCCGATTAATTTTGAACTTAGAAACTGTGTGGTTAAATGTACAATGTAAATAATACGCGATACTATATGGAATGTGTTTTTGATAGGCCGTGGTGTTCTTTGATGCATCAACGATCGGTTGCAACAAACATTCAACGTCTACGTAAATGCAAAATGGCACGTCTTCTTTATGCTTAAAATTTTTAAATTTGACAATCTTATCCTCCTCTTTCGGTAGGATGACTCTACATTTATTTAAATTAATGCAATCAAGTCTATGCTTACTTAGACACTTCTCAGAATTAAAGTGACTCAAGCATCGGTCACAAAGCCAAGTAACGCATTTGTGTTTGGTAATTTGTGATCTTATTAATCGAGATAAGCTTCTAATCCAAGCAAAGTGAAATACCCTGTTGTTTAACATATCATCCTCTTCGTTTAAATCAATTTCAGTTTGTAACACAAGGAGATGAATTACAGGCTTGTCTGACTTGTGTCGGCTTAAATATACTGGTACTATCTCCCTATTATTTTTTCTCTCACATTGCTCTATTCCGTAAAGGTTAATCGAAAGATCGTTCAATTTCTCAAATTTTGAAATGCCATCTAAAGATATCGGAAACTTTAAACCATCATACCGTAGTATTGTGCTGAAATGTGGATACGAGCTTGTTTCGGTGGAGTTCTTGTTCGTGGGAAAAAGAGCTGCTGTGATTGCCCAAAGAAAACAATAGGGATCGTTGCTTCTGATATTTACAACTGCTTTCTTATCTCTAATATACTTTGGTAGCTCAGCGTAAGTGGACAGCCCGCCTCGTAGTGGTACATATCTGTTTATGTTCACTGACAGATTTATGATGTCCACCAACGACCAGCCAGAATCCTTCTCCTGGAACTCTTCAACCTTCACCGCTAATTTCTCTTTCACGTTCTCTTCGAACCACTCGTCAATATTCGTTGATTCGAGGATAATTGCATTTTTGGTATTAAAAAATTTGATTTCTTCAATAATTTCACCATCTTTCGTAATGCTGAATCTACAGGATAAGATGACATTAGCTCTCAAACTTCCTTCCTTCAGTAAAGCGTTCTTCAGTCTCACGGTGAGCAGTTTTCTGGAGTCTTCCAGGAACTTGATCAGATCCTTGTGCTGCAAATTGACGATAACTCCAGTTCTAATTCGTCCCTCAAAAGCAGTCTCCAAATCTTCCCATTGTACTCGATCGCGTCTTCGTCGTCTTCGTACACCTGCTCCCGTTTTTTGAAATCTTCGAAATTTCGCCGTCAAAGATTTCAAAATACCAATCGTTGTTAAAATTCTCGTTTTACGTCCGACCGTTGAAGCTATTTCTCAATATTTCGTTCAAAATTCTGATATTGCGCGTTCCCAATGTGATCCACTTCTCAATTACAGGCGGTAACGATTTATTTTCAAGAAGTTTATAAGCTTGTTCCATAAGGCTTATGAGTTTAAGACACTTGACAGAATCCATTATAGCTCTTCACGACTGAATAGCACCTCAGTTACATAATAAGTGATTGTGCTGCACTCGTAAGAACCCTTTTTATAGGGCAGGCTGACAAAAAATTCTGAGAATCATAACGGCGAAATTTTTTTTCCTGGGAGGGTGTGAAATCATGGACCCAATCCATTAGCTGTATCTATTTTTAACCTTCCTACTCTCATGCACGGAAGCACGAACTGACCGTATAGGGTAAATGTTGGTGTATGTGTTACGGCTACGTGTTTAAACCAAAAGATTCAACCACCTGCAGACTGCAGTTTTGAAACAGCTGTCGGGTTGGGATTTATGATGGTTGCTTCTTTTTTGTCATCACCACTCTAATGATTCACGCGACTCTCAATTCTTAGAAACTGTAGCAGAACCCCTCGTCCTCAACTTATCTTTATTATAAGGTCTTCTACCATCTACCATGAGTTGTCGTATATATAATATATATTATGTATATATGGTCATAGGGTAGAGAGTGAATATAATAGAGGGGTATATATATGTATATTATAGTTTTGGTTATAATACATTTATTTTCAAATAGAAATCCTTTACTAATTCATATAAAAGTGATAGTTAAAATTCAAAGGTAGAGTGAATATAGCAAGGCATTGACATATTCGGTACGAAATCAGTTCAGAGTTGAAGATTATTATTTATTTTTATAAAATAAAAGAATCCCTCTCCAAGTTACATAAAGTTGATCGTTCTAATTTATAGTGATAGGAATAACATCAAAATATTATCATATTTATGTAAGGAGTTGAAGACCATTCATTTTTCAGGAATAGAATAGACTTTTGATACAAATGTATGATAATTAAAATGTGTTATAACATTGTAATCATGTAAAATTCGGTCGATGTTCACATATGAAGTAAATCACACATAGTTGAATTCCATCTGGTTGAATTGTCCACCAAGGTAGCGCATCTGAAGTCTATCCTCTTCACATGCGTCCATCATCTTTTGAAGAAGATCTGCGTCGTCGACTAGAACTCTTCGCATCCAAGCTGGTAAAAATACCGAGAAGCGTCCATCCACATCAACAATGAATCTTTCACCAAATTTGGTTTGAACTTTGCGGATGCCACTGATTTGGAAGTCCTTGAACACATCCAGCTCTCCTAATTTTCTCGTTGGAAGAAACTGTTCCAGCCGACCAATTTTGTTAAGCTTGTTGAAGTCCATGTTATTTCGGGTTCAGATTTCGATATTTCTGAGTACGCTTGTGAGTTGATTTAGATCAGACTTTATTTTGATTAGACTTTTCACTTCTTCAATATTTCTCAGCAGTAGATATGATAATATATTTTTTTTTTTTACTGCTTATCGATATTCTGCATCACTCAACGAGGATCTGTTGAAGACTAACTGCCATCTCTAGATGTTTCTCTCTTTTATAGCTCTCAACCCCTCTACTAACTTCCATGGACTTTATTACTAGAACGTGTTAACTTCATTCCGAAAAAGGATCTTCCTATATTTCTTCACATTTTCACATATTTCAGTTGAAGGTCATTCTGAGAGCTACTGTTTTGAAAATTGTATGGTAATCAACTTTTTCATTCAGTATGCAAGGTAACTTGATCGGATTCGAAACTTCTCAAATCTCACAGGGTGCCGAAAACTCGGTCATAATTCCAGGAACCGTTCGTCGGTGAAAATTCCAGGAATCGGGGAAGATTGACCTTGTCACAACACTTGTCATAAATTAGTCAGAACACTTGTCATAAATTAGTGTAATGGGTCCAATCCATTAGCCGTATCTATTTTTTGCCTTCGTCTCATGCACGAATACATGAGCAGACTCTGTAGCGTATGTGTATGTGTATGTATGGGTAACCGTATATGTGTCAAGTGCACGTGCATAAGCAAAAAAATTGGACCACCTACATACAGGAGTTGTGTGACAGTTATCGTGTAAAGATTTATGACATCTGACCCTTTTCCGTCATCACCTCTTTGATGACTCGCGCCGACTCAATTCCTGGAAACTCTGGCAGAACCCCCGCCCTCGACTTATCCTTAGGGTCAGAGTTTTATTTGAGGCGTGTGGCGTTGACCTGAGTGTATGTGACGTTAAATTGAGAGTGTATGGCCTCAATTAATTTAGGGTGTACCGTCAATTCAAGGGTGTGTGACACTATTCATAGGAGTGAACGACCTGGTGTCGAGGGTTACAGCATGACCTTCTTGTCGAACCTTCCAGAATGAAGGGTTTGCGTCTCGGATAGGATGTCGGTAATGTGTCGGTGCAGGAATCTATATCCAGAACCCCCCTTATATATCTACTTATTGTGACCAGCTGAATTCAGGAAAAGTACATTCGATACTCAAAACTATGCTTGGAAGAAAGTTATTTTTCTGCGTACGAAAAATGCATACCGGAGATTCTTCAGTTCCAGAAGCGATATTGAACTTTGGCAGTTGTGTTTCTCGGTGTATTTCGACACGCTGGATTTGAGAAATGTACTGTTCCTACTCAAAAATCTACTGGAAAAAAAAAATCATCTTTTGCTTTACCAAAACGTATGCCCGAGATTCTCGTCTTTCAGAATCGATATCGAACTTTGTTCGATGTGTTTTCCGGTTTATTCTGACCAGCTAAATTCATAAAAAGTATATTCGATACACAAAACTTAGCTTGGAAAAAAGGTATTCTTCTGCGTACGAAAAATGCATACCGTAGATTCTCTTGTTTCGGAATCGATATCGAACGTCGGCAGTTGTGTTTTTCGGTGAATTTCGACAGGCTGAATTTGAAAAATGTACTGTTCATACTCAGAAATCTACTGAAAAAAAATCATCTTTGTCTATACAAAAACGTATGCCCGAGATTCTCATATTTCAGAATCGATATCGAACTTTGTTAGATGTGTTTTCCGGTGTATTTCAACCAGCTGAATTCAGAAAAAGTACATACGATACTTCAAACTCTGCTTGGAAAAAAGTTATTCTTCTCCGTACGAAAAGTGCATACCGGAGATTCTCCAGTTTCAGAATCGATATTGAACTTTGGCAGTTGTTTTTCACGGTGTATTTTGACCCGCTGGATCAAAAAAATGTACTGTTTATACTCAGAATTCTACTGAAAAAAAATCATCTTTCTCCATACAAAAACGTATGCCCGAGATTATCGTCTTTCAGAATCGATATCGAACTTTGGTTGATGTGTTTTCCGGTCTATTTCGACCAGCTGTATTTGAAAATAGTACATCCAATACCCAAAACTATGCTTGGAAAAAAGTTATTTTTCTCCGTACGAAAAATGCATACCGGAAATTCTCTAATTCCAGAATCGATATCAAACTTTGGCGTTCGTGTTTCTAGGTGGATTGTGACCCGCTGGATACAAGAAATGGACTGTTCATACTCAAAAATCTACAGAAAAAAAAAATCATCTTTTGCTATACCAAAACGTATGCCTGAGATTCTCGTTTTTCAGCATCGATATCAAACTTTGTTGAATGTGTTTTCCGGTGTATTTTGACCAGCTGAATTCAGAAAAAGTACATACGGTACTCCAAACTCTGCTTGGAAAAAAGTAATTTTTCTCCGTAACGAAAAATGCATACCGGAGATTTTCTCATTCCAGAATCGATATTAAACTTTGGCGTTTGTGTTTCTAGGTGTATTGTGACTCGCTGGATTCGAAAAATGTACTGTTCATACTCAAAAATCTACTGGAAAAAAAAATCATCTTTGTCTATAAAAAAAACGCATGCCCAAGATTCTCGTCTTTCAGAATCAATATCGAAGATTGGTAGATGTGTTTTCCGGTCAATTTCGACCAGCTGAATTCAAAAAAAGTACATTCAATACTCGAAACTATGCTTGGAAAAAAGTTATTTTTCTCCGTACGAAAAATGCATACCGGAGATTCTCTAATTCCAGAATCGATAATAAAACCTGGCAATTGTGTTTCTAGGTGTATTGTGACTCGCTGGATTCGAAAAATGTACTGTTCATACTCAAAAATCTACATAAAAAAAAAATCATCTTTTGCTATACCAAAACGTATGCCTGAGATTCTCGTCTTCCAGAATCGATATCGAACTTTGCAGTTGTGTTCTCCGGTGAATTACGACATCTTGGATCCAAAAAATGTTATGTTCACACTCAGGAATCTACTGAAAAAAAATCATCTTTGTCTATAGAAAAACGTATGCCCGAGATTCTCGTCTTCCAGAATTGATATCGAACTTTGCCGGATGTGTTTTCCGGTGTATTTTGACCAGCCAAATTCAGAAAAAGTACATTCGATACTCAAAACTATGCTTGGAATAAAGTTATTCTTCTCTCTACGAAAAATGCATATCGGAGATTCTCTAGTTCCAGACTCGATATTGAACTTTGGCAGTTGTGTTTCTCGGTGTATTTCGACACGCTGGATTCGAAAAATGTACTGTTTACACTCAGAAATCTACTGAAAAAAAAAATTATCTTTGTCCATACAAAAACGTATACCCGAGATTCTCGTCTTTCAGAATCGATATCGAACTTTGTTAGATGTTTTTTCCGGTCTATTTCAACCAGCTGAATTCACAAATAGTACATCCAATACTCAAAACTATGCTTGGAAAAAAGTTATTTTTCTCCGTACGAAAAATGCATACCGGAGATTCTTTAATTCCAGAATCGATATCAAACTTTGGCAATGGTGTTTCTAGGTGTATTGTGACCTGCTGGATTCGAAATATGTACTGTTCATACTCAAAAATCTACTGAAAAAAAAATCATCTTTGTCTATAAAAAAACGTATGCCCGAGATTCTCGTCCTTCAGAATCGATATCGAAGATTGGTAGATGTGTTTTCCGGTCTATTTCGACCAGCTGAATTCAGAAAAAGTACATTCAATACTCGAAACTATGCTTGGAAAAAAGTTATTTTTCTCCGTACGAAGAATGCATACCGGAGATTCTCTAATTCCAGAATCGATATCAAACTTTGGCGTTCGTGTTTCTAGGTGGATTGTGACCCGCTGGATACAAGAAATGGACTGTTCATACTCAAAAATCTACAGAAAGAAAAAATCATCTTTTGCTATTCCAAAACGTATGCCTGAGATTCTCGTTTTTCAGCATCGATATCGAACTTTGTTGAATGTGTTTTCCGGTGTATTTTGACCAGCTGAATTCGGAAAAAGTACATACGATACTTCAAACTCTGCTTGGAAAAAAGTTATTTTTCTCCGTACGAAAAATGCATACCGGAGATTCTCTAATTCCAGAATCGATAATAAAACCTGGCAATTGTGTTTCTAGGTGTATTGTGACTCGCTGGATTCGAAAAATGTACTGTTCATACTCAAAAATCTACAGAAAAAAAAAATCATCTTTTGCTATACCAAAACGTATGCCTGAGATTCTCGTCTTTCAGAATCGATATCGAACTTTGTTGGATGTCTTTTCCGGTGTATTTTGACCAGCCAAATTCAGAGAAAGTACATTCGATACTCAAAACTATGCTTGGAAAAAAGTTATTCTTCTCTCTACGAAAAATGCATATCGGAGATTCTCTAGTTCCAGACTCGATATTGAACTTTGGCAGTTGTGTTTCTCGGTGTATTTCGACACGCTGGATTCGAAAAATGTACTGTTTACACTCAGAAATCTAGTGAAAAAAAAAATTATCTTTGTCCATACAAAAACGTATACCCGAGATTCTCGTCTTTCAGAATCGATATCGAACTTTGTTAGATGTCTTTTCCGGTCTATTTCAACCAGCTGAATTCATAAATAGTACATCCAATACTCAAAACTATGCTTGGAAAAAAGTTATTTTTCTCCTTACGAAAAATGCATACCGGAGATTCTCTAATTCCAAAATCGATATCAAACTTTGGCAATGGTGTTTCTAGGTGTATTGTGACCTGCTGGATTCGAAATATGTACTGTTCATACTCAAAAATCTACTGAAAAAAAAATCATCTTTGTCTATAAAAAAACGTATGCCCGAGATTCTCGTCCTTCAGAATCGATATCGAAGATTGGTAGATGTGTTTTCCGGTCTATTTCGACCAGCTGAATTCACAAAAAGTACATTCAATATTCGAAACTATGCTTGGAAAAAAGTTATTTTTCTCCGTACGAAAAATGCATACCGGAGATTCTCTAATTCCAGAATCGATATCAAACTTTGGCGTTCGTGTTTCTAGGTGGATTGTGACCCGCTGGATACAAGAAATGGACTGTTCATACTCAAAAATCTACAGAAAAAAAAAAATCATCTTTTGCTATTCCAAAACGTATGCCTGAGATTCTCGTTTTTCAGCATCGATATCGAACTTTGTTGAATGTGTTTTCCGGTGTATTTTGACCAGCTGAATTCAGAAAAAGTACATACGATACTTTAAACTCTGCTTGGAAAAAAGTTATTTTTCTCCGTAACGAAAAATGCATACCGGAGATTTTCTAATTCCAGAATCGATATTAAACTTTGGCATTTGTGTTTCTAGGTGTATTGTGACTCGCTGGATTCGAAGAATGTACTGTTCATACTCAAAAATTTACTGAAAAAAAAATCATCTTTGTCTTCACAATAACGTATGCCCGAGATTCTCGTCTTTCAGAATCGATATCGAACTTTGGTAGATGTGTTTTCTAGTCTATTTCGACCAGCCGAATTCAAAAAAAGTACATTCAATACTCGAAACTATGCTTGGAAAAAAGTTATTTTTCTTCGTACGATAAAATGCATACCGGAGATTCTCTAATTCCAGAATCGATAATAAACCCTGGCAATTGTGTTTCTAGGTGTATTGTGACCCGCTGAATTTTGAAAAATGTACTGTTCATACCTAAAAATCCACTGAAAAAAAAAATCATCTCTAGCTATACCAAAACGTATGCCTGAGATTCTTGTCTTTCAGAATCGATATCGAACTTTGTTGAATGTGTTTTCCGGTTTATTTTGACCAGCTGAATTCAGAAAAAGTACATTCGATACTCAAAACTATGCTTGGAAAGAAGTTATTTTTCTTCGTACATAAAATGCATACCGAAGATTCTCTAGTTCCAGAATCGATATCGAACTTTGGCAGTTGTGTTTTCCGGTAAATTTGGACATTTTGGATTCAAAAAATGTTATGTTTGCACTCAGAAATCTACTGAAAAAAAAATCATCTTCGTCTATACAACAACGTATGCCCGAGATTCTTGTCTTCCAGAATTGATATCGAACTTTGGTGGATGTGTTTTCCGGCGTATTTTGACCAGCCGAATTCAGAAAAAGTACATTCGATACTCAAAACTATGCTTGGAAAAAAGTTATTCTTTTCTCTACGAAAAATGCATACCGGAGATTCTCCAGTTCCAGACTCGATATTGAACTTTGGCAGTTGTGTTTCTCGGTGTATTTCGACACGCTGGATTTGAGAAATGTACTGTTTACACTCAGAAATCTACTGAAAAAAAAATCATCTTTGTCTATACAAAAACGTATGCCCGAGATTCTTGTCTTTCAGAATCGATATCGAACTTTGGTAGATGTGTTTTCCGGTCTATTTCGACCAGCTGAATCCGAAAAAGTACATCCAATACTCGAAACTATGCTTGGAAAAAAGTTATTTTTCTCTGTACGAAAAATGCATACCGGAGATTCTCTAATTCCAGAATCAATATTAAACTTTGGCGTTCGTGTTTCTAGGTGGATTGTGACCCGCTGGATACAAGAAATGGACTGTTCATACTCAAAAATCTACAGAAAAAAAAAATTATCTTTTGCTATACCAAAACGTATGCCTGAGATTCTCGTCTTTCAGAATCGATATCGAATTTTGTTTGATGTGTTTTCCGGTTTATTCTGAACAGCCTAATTCAGAAAAAGTATATTCGATACACAAAACTTAGCTTGGAAAAAAGGTATTCTTCTCCGTACGAAAAATGCATAACGTAGATTCTCGTGTTCCAGAATCGATATCGAACTTCGGCAGTTGTGTTTCTCGGTGTATTTCGACCCGCTGTATTTAAAAATCGTACTGTTTACACTCAGAAATCTACTGAAGGAAAAATCATCTTCGTCTATACAAAAACGTATGCCCGAGATTCTCTTCTTTCAGAATCGATATCGAACTTTGGTAGATGTGTTTTCCGGTGTATCTCGACCAGCTGAATTCAAAAAAAGTACATCCGATTCTCCAAACTCTGCTTGGAAAAAAGTTATTTTTCTCCGTAACGAAAAATGCATACCGGAGATTTTCTAATTCCAGAATCGATATTAAACTTTGGCATTTGTGTTTCTAGGTGTATTGTGACTCGCTGGATTCGAAAAATGTACTGTTCATACTCAAAAATTTACTGAAAAAAAAATCATCGTTGTCTACACAATAACGTATGCCCGAGATTCTCGTCTTTCAGAATCGATATCGAACTTTGGTAGATGTGTTTTCTAGTCTATTTCGACCAGCCGAATTCAAAAAAAGTACATGCAATACTCGAAACTATGCTTGGAAAAAAGTTCTTTTTCTTCGTACGATAAAATGCATACCGGAGATTCTCTAATTCCAGAATCGATAATAAACCCTGGCAATTGTGTTTCTAGGTGTATTGTGACCCGCTGAATTTTGAAAAATGTACTGTTCATACCTAAAAATCCACTGAAAAAAAAAATCATCTCTAGCTATACCAAAACGTATGCCTGAGATTCTTGTCTTTCAGAATCGATATCGAACTTTGTTGAATGTGTTTTCCGGTTTATTTTGACCAGCTGAATTCAGAAAAAGTACATTCGATACTCAAAACTATGCTTGGAAAGAAGTTATTTTTCTTCGTACATAAAATGCATACCGAAGATTCTCTAGTTCCAGAATCGATATCGAACTTTGGCAGTTGTGTTTTCCGGTAAATTTGGACATTTTGGATTCAAAAAATGTTATGTTTGCACTCAGAAATCTACTGAAAAAAAAATCATCTTCGTCTATACAACAACGTATGCCCGAGATTCTTGTCTTCCAGAATTGATATCGAACTTTGGTGGATGTGTTTTCCGGCGTATTTTGACCAGCCGAATTCAGAAAAAGTACATTCGATACTCAAAACTATGCTTGGAAAAAAGTTATTCTTTTCTCTACGAAAAATGCATACCGGAGATTCTCCAGTTCCAGACTCGATATTGAACTTTGGCAGTTGTGTTTCTCGGTGTATTTCGACACGCTGGATTTGAGAAATGTACTGTTTACACTCAGAAATCTACTGAAAAAAAAATCATCTTTGTCTATACAAAAACGTATGCCCGAGATTCTTGTCTTTCAGAATCGATATCGAACTTTGGTAGATGTGTTTTCCGGTCTATTTCGACCAGCTGAATCCGAAAAAGTACATCCAATACTCGAAACTATGCTTGGAAAAAAGTTATTTTTCTCTGTACGAAAAATGCATACCGGAGATTCTCTAATTCCAGAATCAATATTAAACTTTGGCGTTCGTGTTTCTAGGTGGATTGTGACCCGCTGGATACAAGAAATGGACTGTTCATACTCAAAAATCTACAGAAAAAAAAAATTATCTTTTGCTATACCAAAACGTATGCCTGAGATTCTCGTCTTTCAGAATCGATATCGAATTTTGTTTGATGTGTTTTCCGGTTTATTCTGAACAGCCTAATTCAGAAAAAGTATATTCGATACACAAAACTTAGCTTGGAAAAAAGGTATTCTTCTCCGTACGAAAAATGCATAACGTAGATTCTCGTGTTCCAGAATCGATATCGAACTTCGGCAGTTGTGTTTCTCGGTGTATTTCGACCCGCTGTATTTAAAAATCGTACTGTTTACACTCAGAAATCTACTGAAGGAAAAATCATCTTCGTCTATACAAAAACGTATGCCCGAGATTCTCTTCTTTCAGAATCGATATCGAACTTTGGTAGATGTGTTTTCCGGTGTATCTCGACCAGCTGAATTCAAAAAAAGTACATCCGATTCTCCAAACTCTGCTTGGAAAAAAGTTATTTTTCTCCGTAACGAAAAATGCATACCGGAGATTTTCTAATTCCAGAATCGATATTAAACTTTGGCATTTGTGTTTCTAGGTGTATTGTGACTCGCTGGATTCGAAAAATGTACTGTTCATACTCAAAAATTTACTGAAAAAAAAATCATCGTTGTCTACACAATAACGTATGCCCGAGATTCTCGTCTTTCAGAATCGATATCGAACTTTGGTAGATGTGTTTTCTAGTCTATTTCGACCAGCCGAATTCAAAAAAAGTACATGCAATACTCGAAACTATGCTTGGAAAAAAGTTCTTTTTCTTCGTACGATAAAATGCATACCGGAGATTCTCTAATTCCAGAATCGATAATAAACCCTGGCAATTGTGTTTCTAGGTGTATTGTGACCCGCTGAATTTCAAAAAATGTACTGTTCATACCTAAAAATCCACTGAAAAAAAAATCATCTCTAGCTATACCAAAACGTATGCCTGAGATTCTTGTCTTTCAGAATCGATATCGAACTTTGTTGAATGTGTTTTCCGGTTTATTTTGACCAGCTGAATTCAGAAAAAGTACATTCGATACTCAAAACTATGCTTGGAAAGAAGTTATTTTTCTTCGTACATAAAATGCATACCGAAGATTCTCTAGTTCCAGAATCGATATCGAACTTTGGCAGTTGTGTTTTCCGGTAAATTTGGACATTTTGGATTCAAAAAATGTTATGTTTGCACTCAGAAATCTACTGAAAAAAAAATCATCTTCGTCTATACAACAACGTATGCCCGAGATTCTTGTCTTCCAGAATTGATATCGAACTTTGGTGGATGTGTTTTCCGGCGTATTTTGACCAGCCGAATTCAGAAAAAGTACATTCGATACTCAAAACTATGCTTGGAAAAAAGTTATTCTTTTCTCTACGAAAAATGCATACCGGAGATTCTCCAGTTCCAGACTCGATATTGAACTTTGGCAGTTGTGTTTCTCGGTGTATTTCGACACGCTGGATTTGAGAAATGTACTGTTTACACTCAGAAATCTACTGAAAAAAAAATCATCTTTGTCTATACAAAAACGTATGCCCGAGATTCTTGTCTTTCAGAATCGATATCGAACTTTGGTAGATGTGTTTTCCGGTCTATTTCGACCAGCTGAATCCGAAAAAGTACATCCAATACTCGAAACTATGCTTGGAAAAAAGTTATTTTTCTCTGTACGAAAAATGCATACCGGAGATTCTCTAATTCCAGAATCAATATTAAACTTTGGCGTTCGTGTTTCTAGGTGGATTGTGACCCGCTGGATACAAGAAATGGACTGTTCATACTCAAAAATCTACAGAAAAAAAAAATTATCTTTTGCTATACCAAAACGTATGCCTGAGATTCTCGTCTTTCAGAATCGATATCGAATTTTGTTTGATGTGTTTTCCGGTTTATTCTGAACAGCCTAATTCAGAAAAAGTATATTCGATACACAAAACTTAGCTTGGAAAAAAGGTATTCTTCTCCGTACGAAAAATGCATAACGTAGATTCTCGTGTTCCAGAATCGATATCGAACTTCGGCAGTTGTGTTTCTCGGTGTATTTCGACCCGCTGTATTTAAAAATCGTACTGTTTACACTCAGAAATCTACTGAAGGAAAAATCATCTTCGTCTATACAAAAACGTATGCCCGAGATTCTCTTCTTTCAGAATCGATATCGAACTTTGGTAGATGTGTTTTCCGGTGTATCTCGACCAGCTGAATTCAAAAAAAGTACATCCGATTCTCCAAACTCTGCTTGGAAAAAAGTTATTTTTCTCCGTAACGAAAAATGCATACCGGAGATTTTCTAATTCCAGAATCGATATTAAACTTTGGCATTTGTGTTTCTAGGTGTATTGTGACTCGCTGGATTCGAAAAATGTACTGTTCATACTCAAAAATTTACTGAAAAAAAAATCATCGTTGTCTACACAATAACGTATGCCCGAGATTCTCGTCTTTCAGAATCGATATCGAACTTTGGTAGATGTGTTTTCTAGTCTATTTCGACCAGCCGAATTCAAAAAAAGTACATGCAATACTCGAAACTATGCTTGGAAAAAAGTTCTTTTTCTTCGTACGATAAAATGCATACCGGAGATTCTCTAATTCCAGAATCGATAATAAACCCTGGCAATTGTGTTTCTAGGTGTATTGTGACCCGCTGAATTTCAAAAAATGTACTGTTCATACCTAAAAATCCACTGAAAAAAAAATCATCTCTAGCTATACCAAAACGTATGCCTGAGATTCTTGTCTTTCAGAATCGATATCGAACTTTGTTGAATGTGTTTTCCGGTTTATTTTGACCAGCTGAATTCAGAAAAAGTACATTCGATACTCAAAACTATGCTTGGAAAGAAGTTATTTTTCTTCGTACATAAAATGCATACCGAAGATTCTCTAGTTCCAGAATCGATATCGAACTTTGGCAGTTGTGTTTTCCGGTGAATTTGGACATCTTGGATTCAAAAAATGTTATGTTCGCACTCAGAAATCTACTGAAAAAAAAATCATCTTTGTCTATACAACAACGTATGCCCGAGATTCTTGCCTTCCAGAATTGATATCGAACTTTGGTGGATGTGTTTTCCGGCGTATTTTGACCAGCCAAATTCAGAAAAAGTACATTCGATACTCAAAACTATGCTTGAAAAAAAGTTATTTTTTTCTCTACGAAAAATGCATACCGGAGATTCTCCAGTTCCAGACTCGATATTGAACTTTGGCAGTTGTGTTTCTCGGTGTATTTCGACACGCTGGATTTGAGAAATGTACTGTTTACACTCAGAAATCTACTGAAAAAAAAATCATCTTTGTCTATACAAAAACGTATGCCCGAGATTCTTGTCTTTCAGAATCGATATCGAACTTTGGTAGATGTGTTTTCCGGTCTATTTCGACCAGCTGAATCCGAAAAAGTACATCCAATACTCGAAACTATGCTTGGAAAAAAGTTATTTTTCTCCGTACGAAAAATGCATACCGGAGATTCTCTAATTCCAGAATCAATATTAAACTTTGGCGTTCGTGTTTCTAGGTGGATTGTGACCCGCTGGATACAAGAAATGGACTGTTCATACTCAAAAATCTACAGAAAAAAAAATTATCTTTTGCTATACCAAAACGTATGCCTGAGATTCTCGTCTTTCAGAATCGATATCGAACTTTGTTCGATGTGTTTTCCGGTTTATTCTGAACAGCCTAATTCAGAAAAAGTATATTTAATACACAAAACTTAGCTTGGAAAAAAGGTATTCTTCTCCGTACGAAAAATGCATAACGTAGATTCTCTTGTTCCAGAATCGATATCGAACTTCGGCAGTTGTTTTTCTCGGTGTATTTCGACCCGCTGTATTTAAAAAATGTACTGTTTAAACTCAGAAATCTACTGAAGGAAAATTCATCTTCGTCTATACAAAAACGTATGCCCGAGATTCTCTTCTTTCAGAATCGATATCGAACTTTGGTAGATGTGTTTTCCGGTGTATCTCGACCAGCTGAATTCAAAAAAAGTACATCCGACACGCAAAACTATGCTTGGAAAAGAGTTATTTTTTTCCGTACGAAAAATGCATTCCGGAGATTCTCTTATTTCAGAATCGATATCAAACTTTGGCGTTCGTGTTTCTAGGTGGATCGTGACCCGCTGGATACAAGAAATGGACTGTTCATACTCAAAAATTTACAGAAAAAAAAATCATCTTTTGCTATACCAGTAGTAAAACACCGCGAGTTTTAGCTAGATTAGTGTTAGTGTACACAGACACACCCACACACACACATTCTATAATTACACCATTTCATCAGAAAAAAATCGAAAAAAATCTGATAATTGAATGTTAGTGCACACAGACACACCCACACACATACATTCTATAATTGCACCAGTTTTTCCGAAAAAAAACTAAAAATCTAATAATCCAAAAAATGAAGATAATTGCATCAGCAAATTACAATTACCCCCACCTCTGAGATGATCGAGGGCAATTGAGAACATTGAACTATGTGCCAGCATCCTCCCCAACAGGTTTTACCTATTAAATTATTAGATGCATCATCGTCAGCTATTTTTTACTGAAAAAAAATGAATCGACGGTGTCTACGAGTTCCGACAGGATTTGATTACACCCCACTCCGAGATAATTGACTGCTACCTCGCACTAATTTAAAAATGAAGATAATTGCATTAGCAAATTATAATTACCACTTCTGACATAATCGAGGGCAATTGAGAACATCGAACTATGTGTCAGCATCCTCCCTAACAGGTTTTATCTATTAACCTATCAGATGCATCAGAGTCAGTTATTTTTTTATTGGAAAAAATAAGGTGTACTAAATGTTTACGGTATACTAGATGTCTACAAGTCTCGACAGGCTTTGATTACACCCCACACTGAGATAATTGACCGCTACCCAGCTTCCTACAACGCAATCTTGTCGATGCGTCCAGTTTTAGATAATTAGTATCGAGGTGAAAATAATTGCAAGTACAGCCTATTTATTTCCAGTTCCGCCTAGCAACCGCCTCACACATACACACACACCCTAGAATAATAGCACATCTTACTCAGAATTCTAACGTCAGACCCGTGGAAAGAGCTAAGTGCCCCAATATACATAAAATATAGTATCAGTATGGAAGAGCGTGTATTAATAAGCATGGAAAAAAATCTCCAAGAGCAATTCAAACTCCTATTACAACATACAGAACTGAATTTGAATGAAAGATACTTGAAGAGCTGTGATTCTGTTCTGAAATTATTGCGTTCCAAGTTACAAAGTGCAAATTTTCCTGGAACCAAACAGAATTATGACACTCGAAAACGCAGATTAAAAAGCAATAAAGCTGTGATCAAAAATAAAATTTTGGTAGGAAGAGGAATAACCCAGAGGACACGTAAGACAAAAACGTACATCTGGGAAGATGTTGCATCGGCATTTGACAGCCGTATTCGAACTGGTTTAATTACTAATCTTGCGCACATTGATGTTAGACAATTTCTCGACGACGTTAAATCAACTATTTGCATTCGTCTGCGAAATGTTCAGAAACAATTTTACTGCGTTAAAATTTATTTGGTGCTGTCAGGCGAATTTACGGCTAAAGATAATGTAGATATAAAATTTTTCATACACCAACGAAACAAATTTTACTCGCTACAGACTTAGACCAATGGTATCAGGAATCAGTCGTTCACAACATTTTACATCAATTGGAAGAATTTCAAGAAAGAGATAGCGGATGGGCTATAAGTAGTATCATAAACATGACCATAAACATCAACAAATGTGAACCGATACGAGGATTCGGATTTATCGATCTCCCAACCAAGATTAAGAACAAAAAAGCTGTTATAAACATTGAAACGGATGATGACGCATGTTTTGCTTGGGCAATTGTATCGGCATTATATCCAACGCCAAATAATGTGAGCTTACAGAGATCTTATCCACATTATAAGACTGTACTTGATGTTAATAATATTTCGTTTTCTATGACGTTAAATCAAATCAAGAAGTTTGAGAGTCAAAACAATATATCGATCAACGTGTATACAACCGGAGACAAATATTTTATCGTTGCACCTATTTATTTAACGGACAATGTAATGATTAAACATATAAATCTGCTCATGATATCTAAGGGAGACTATTCACATTTTTGTTGGATTAAGAGTTTATCGAGACTTATCTCCAGTCAGATCGTAGTGCGACATAAAATGTACCTTTGCGACAGATGTTTAGGTCATTTTTACAGCGACAAAAAATTAAAGAAGCATACCATAGATTGCTCGAAAATCAATGAGTGTGCTGTTAAACTTCCTTTGTCTGACGATAAATGGCTCAAGTTTAAAAATTATTCTCGCAAAGAATTAGTGCCGTTTGTAGTCTATGCCGATTTTGAGTGTTATTTGGAAACAGTAGAAGATATTAACCTAGGTGAGCGAACTAACGCATATCAAAAACACACAGCCTACAGTGTAGGATATTATGTACATTGCGCGTACGACCAGTCTCTATCTCGATACGAGTATTACAGAGGTGCTTCGTGTGCTGAGTGGTTTGCCGAAAAGTTGAAACGTCTGTCTTATGAAATTAATTCATTGTATGACAATCCTGTGTCAATGACTCCGATGACCAAAACAGAAAAGGAAAAGTATACGAAGGATCAAATTTGTCACATGTGCGGAGAATGTATCGAGGAGTCGGATGTAAAGGTTCGAGATCATTGTCATTTGACGGGAAAATACAGAGGTCCAGCTCATTCGAAGTGTAATCTGAAATATTATTCAAATCATGTAATTCCGATTATTTTTCACAACCTAACATCTTACGACGCTCATTTTATAATAGAACAAATTGCCTCCCAGTTTGACGGTAGAGTTAGCGTGATTCCTTCAAACAAAGAAAAATATATATTCTTCACCAAGAGAGTTAGCGGCACACGAATGCAGTTGCGGTTTGTTGATTCGTTCAGATTCATGAGCTCGAGTCTTTCAAATTTAGTTCAATATCTTGGAGAAACAAATGTATTTATTACAAGATCTGCGTTTAGTGTCGTTGACGATGAGAATTTCAGCTTGTTAGCTAGAAAGGGAGTTTTTCCGTACGATTACGTCGTGGATGAAAGTAAATTGCGTGAAACGTCACTCCCCGAGGCAAAACATTTTTACAATCGGCTAACAGATTCAGATATACCAGATGAAGACTATTTGCATGCTGTAAACGTGTGGAACAAGTTTAATTTACAGACACTTGGAGAATATAGCGATCTGTATTTAAAAACCGATGTTATGCTGTTGGCGGACGTGTTCGAAAATTTTCGCGGAAGCTGTCTGCAGAACTATAATTTAGATCCTACGCATTACTACACGATACCCGGATTGGCATGGGATGCTATGTTAAAATTAACTAAGATCGAGCTCGAGCTACTAACTGACATTGATATGGTTATGTTTATCGGAAGAGGGATTCGAGGAGGTGTTAGCCAGTGTTGCAATCGTTACGGTAAAGCTAACAATAGGTATATGAAGGATTACGATAATACAGTCGACGAAACCTATTTGATGTACTTCGACGTTAATAATCTATACGGCTGGGCGATGTCGAAGAACCTACCCCAGCAAAATTTTCGGTGGGTAACCAATCTCGGAGATTTTCATCTGCAAACTATAGCCGAAAATTTGAGTATTGGATACGTTTTAGAAGTTGATTTGGAATACCAGAGAGATTCACGATCTGCACAAGGATCTACCATTTTGCCCGAGTTCAGAGAAACCAATTGGATCGCAGCACACAAAACTGATGACAACTTTCAACAAGAAAGAACGATACGTGGGACATTATTTGATTTTACAGCAGGCCTTAAACCATGGTGTAAAGATTACACAAATTCATAAAGTTCTACAATTTGATCAATCAGCCTGGCTTAAACCGTATATTGATTTCAACACACACTTGAGAGTCCATGCAAATAATGATTTCGAAAAAAATTTATTTAAATTGATGAACAATTCGGTATTCGGAAAGACTATGGAAAATGTACGAAAACGCGTAGACATAAAGTTAGTAACAGAATGGTATGGGCGATACGGAGCAAATTCTATGATTTCAAAGACTAATTTTCATTGCAGAACTATTTTTAATCCAAATTTTATAGCAATAGAGATGCAGAAACTCAAGGTTGTCATAGACAAACCTATTTATGTTGGAATGTGCATATTAGATATATCAAAAACTTGCTTGTACGAATTTCATTACGAATACATGTTACCTAAATTTCAGAATAATTGCAAACTGTTGTACACGGATACGGACAGTTTATTGTATCATATAAAATGTGATGATATTTATTCTACAATGAAACTGGATATCCATAGATTTGATACAAGCGATTATATGGTTAAGAATAGATATGATATGCCATTAGAGAACAAAAAGGTTCCGGGATTGATGGAGGATGAAAGTAGCGGAGAGATAATGTTAGAATTTGTCGGATTAAGATCGAAGATGTATTCGTTCCGCATGTCTAACATGGAAGTAAAGAAGGCTAGAGGAGTTAAAAATTCTGTGGTAAAAAAATCTATCACCTTCAACGATTATTTGGATTGTTTGAAGAATTATAGTACAACACACCGAGAACAGCGGAGTATTCAGTCAAGACTGCACAAAGTGTATTCAATCTGTCAGAACAAAATAGCTCTCAACGCTCGCGACGATAAAAGATCCATGATACCTAATTCCACCCACACGCTGCCCTGGGGGCATTACAGTAAACACGTGCAAGGAAATTGACGCAAACAGCCGATCAAGAAGTTGTATACCTTTGATCTAGTTTGAGACATTGAGCTGAGCAGCCAAGAAAATTATTTCAGTGTCTGAGTCGAGATGCGATCGTATGAGGAAATTATATATGTCGGCGCGTGATATTCTGGACGCTCTTTCTCACGGCTGTGGTGTTTATTTAAATCTAAATATTGAGACTATTGAGCCGTATTTGGTTTAAAGTTTAGTCTAGGTAGATTTGTTAGTATTAAGATTAAGCGTAGACCCTAAGCCTAATGAGTGGCGTAGAGGGGGATGCGAGATGGAGGCTTTGAGAACCAGAGCCTTTGTCGAACGTAGCCACAGCCCTAGAAGATGCTGATTTCAAGAGTCAGTTGCAATCGAACTGAGCCAGTGGTTGGTAATAAAAAGATAAACAGCATTGAGACTTCTAGAGGCAGGGTGGATTCGTTGTCGCGTTGCCCTGTACGTGATACTCTATTGTTAGCGAAATAGCAGAGACTATACTAGAGATAGAAATATTATAAGTGAATTAGGTTTATGTTAAATAGTGATTAGTGATAAGCTACATTAAATTACGTGTAAGACAAGCTCCTGCAAGAGCAACTATGTCCGCCCCTGACCAGCCAACGGCTGTCTCCCCGACATATATATCATCGTTAATTCTTATACAAACAAATAATTTGCCAAGAAATGTTTCGAAAATGAGACGAAACATTCCGCACAAGGTTAATTTTGTGATATTGGCCTGAGCAGCCAAATTATCTCTTTGCCAAAGTTTAGTGCCAAATTATTATTACTTTGTCAGGGTCGAGATGCTGCATTGTAGCACCGAAAAAATGCATAGCCTATAATTTTGGCTACTAAATTGTTATACAATGTGATAGAGCGCTAAGAAATTTTCATGACACGAGCCAAGACAGCTTGCATAAAAGATTCGCAACGTCTCGACAGATCTTCAGTGAGGAATCATGGCTTGGAATAATACAATCTACATTATGTTAGTAACGGCTCTCGCCGTTTCAAAATCAACGGGGGCTCAACAAATTGAAGAATGTAAGTTTAATTTGATGCGACTAATGTTTTAATCGGTTTCATATACATTGAGCTTACGTTTCAGCATTCACTCAAGTGGGACAGTGCGAAGCTGCCAGAGCCAGACAATTCGATCACGGGAGGATGTACGATCGCAGAATTTCGAGATGCAGAGACCTCAACGAGTACCTCACGCAAGAGATCAGAAACAAAGTTAAATCGGCGATTCAATTGAAAATACTGAATCGGCAGTGCGAGGCTCACGTCGAATCGATAGTGTATAATACGACGAGAATAAAATTTCCTGGTATGATTTTCACACGATTTTTTTTTCTTATAAAAAAATGATTTGGTTCTATGTTTTTTTTTCAGAGGACATACAAGGATGTTAGGAGAGTATGGAGAACGATAAGGCCTCCAACGCTATGAAGGCAGACGATCTAAACTTTTGCGAACGTCGCACAAGAGTGCTTGACCAAAACAAAGCTGAACTTGCTAAAATAAACAATTTATTAGATTCTTATTACGGGCTGTGCAATAAGCACATCGGCGCCGTTAGTATGGCGAACTGTAACGGCCAATAATAAAACCAATATTTGAGTAGTTGTTGTAAAAATGTATCGCATGTAGGTATTAAATAAAATTACACAGTTATAAAACATTATCTTTATTGATCCAGGAATTATGAGAAGTATCCATACCTAACCATTTTACAAAAACCTTCCCCCCTTGTCTCTTTAAAACTTTTTCAACTAAATAAACGTCAGTATGCTTGGTTACTTTTAGTTCAGATTCATAAAAGCCTCCCACAATGGGAGAACCTCTAGAATCTTCTAGAATATAAATTCGAGGATTTGTCTGCTGTACTTTAACAATTTTAAAAACCTCGGTTGTCCAATTGGGTGTATAACCTTTAGCGAAAGCGCTTTTATATTTACTGATTCGAACATGACTCCCGATCTTAAATCTTGCAGGCGGAACAGATTTTACTCGACTGTAAACGGATGATAGGAGCGTTTTAGCAATTTTTGGTGTGACTTTGTTCGGAGACATATTGATCGTACGATGTTTTCTGCTATTATAGTCGGTAACCAGCTGTGGAAGCATTTCGATCCATTCGTAAGATCCGCTCAACGTAAATTTCTTCCACATATCATTTTTCAAAGTTCTGTTCCATCGTTCGACAACCGATGCTTTCATAACACTGTACGTAGAATAATGATTAATATTTAATTTCGTCATCAGATTCCTAAACGTCGTATTGTAGAACTCCGTTCCGTTGTCTGTTTGCAGATTTCTCGGTTTTCGTCCTCCTCCTCCTCTTCTGAGAATTGCTTCAAACGCATGCGTTACGTCAGCAGCATTTTTTGTTTTCAGCGGTATTGCCCAAGCATATTTCGATAAAACGTCAATCGCGGTCAGAATGTATTTCACGTTTTTGTTGAATTTCGAGAATGCTTGCATATCAACTAGATCAGCTTGCCATAAGTCGTCCCATCCTCGAACTATAACTCGTCTTCGAAGAAAATTACGTCTGGCTGGAGAGTGTAGCTCCTTTACTAACTGATTTTTTTCCATACTCATTGCAAACTTTTGTTTCCAATAAATAATTTAACAATGTCAGTCAACTCTTTTCTTAGCATAGAGAGTAGTCACCGATGCTGCCGCAGTTTCAGTTTTAAGAATAAATTCCATTGTTTTGATGTCAACGTACTGCTTATTCGCCGCATCGTTATCGTTTACGGGCTCGGCAAGATTTATAATTTTGTATTGTTTAGCATCAAAATCAGCATTATCTTTCTCACGGCTGAGGCACAACTTTCTAATCGTATGTCGGGTAACCGAGTCTCGCGGCCTCGCTGCTGTTACTCTTGGTGGCGGTGACGTAGGTTTTGATCGGCGTTTATCAAAACTTTTATTCTTATTCGTCTGCGACGTTGGTGTAAACTGTCTGCCGAATTTGTCGACGGGCATATTGATACTGACAGACTCTATGTGCAGGCAAGTTATTTAATAACGTCCTCTTCCCGGAGCTCCTCGATAATGGAAAGAATCTCATTATCATGACCGGTATGACCTGCAGCTTTCGACGCGACAAGCAATTCCAGACGTTCAACTATCTCGTTCGGATCGTTCCAGTATACATAATCGACTCCGTTATCGTTTGCTTCCATATTAATAGGAATCAGACCAGAGCCCAAAGAGCCTGTAGTAGTTCGCGGAGCTGTTGGAACTAGCTTAGAGATGATCTCTTTATATTTGAAGCCCTTGCTACCTTTCACTTGCCCATCGGCTGAGAAATTTCGCTTGTACACTTTAGTTTTATAGAGAATATCTCGGTAAGACGCTAAGTCTCTATCGTCGTACATACGCTGATTAGGAATATTCATGAAAATTAACTCATATAGTCCAGGTGTTCCTTTATAGTTGACCCCTTTTATGACAATATTGTCGTCATCTACAGTAAACGGAGAATCTCCAAGCATCCAAACACCGTTCTCGTTACGAACGCCGTAAACTATATCCATTTTTCCTTTTGTATCGGTTACTAATTTTTTTAAATATTTGCTCACGATCGGACCAAAGTTTTGTTGCAGGTACTGCTCAACTGTGTTCCGCCCTTCAGGCGTTTTAACAAAATCTTCAACCATAGTCGAATCGATAGGTTGCGGAGTCTCTCCAATAAAGGCATCATCCAAAAAAACTGTGTCATTGACGGCTTGTTCGCCTGGACGAGGTCGTTTCGGTGAAACTGCTTCATCGTCGGCAGCCTGCCTACGTTTTTGATAACCTGATTTGATGCTTGGTGTGGAGGTCGTTGGCAAATTCGAATCTTCAGGATCGTCATCAGCCTCGTGTTTAGGTTCGGCCTTTAGCTTCTTTTCCAAAGACAAATTGGTTGAGACAGCCTGTTCGACCAACGACTTCAGAGGTGTTACGATAGGTTTAAAGCTTCGCTCCAATTGTTCGTCGGTCTCCGTACGATCAGTTTTCAGAGAAATGTATTTTTTCGAATAGCTTTGCTCGATCTAGCGATTTCTTGTTTAATTTTTTTAACGTCACGGCTTTGCTCACTCGTCATGACGATGTTATCCGTAGCCTTTCTGCAGACAACTGATCATTAGATAGAATCGCAAACTCGTCGAAACCTTTGCGATACCTCCCATTTGCTAGAATGCTATCCTTGTCTATCACAACACACCCATATTTAGAATTCCAACAATGGGAACATAATTTGAGAAACTGGTCAAACGTCATATCAGAGTTTACGTGATCGTTGTGAATATGTTTTAGATTCAGATGATCTTGTTTAAATAGAATTATCAGATTAGCATTGTCTCGAATCAAATGTTTCGGTATCCGAGCATAAGTTTGAGACAGATAAAAACAGTCTACTCCCGAATGTCTTCCGACTGAGAAATATTCTCGAATGGTTTCCTGCTTGTCGCGGGCTACATCGTCAAAAATAAAGACCGAGTTTGCCTGCGCCTCCTTCAATGGGATGACTTCGCTGGTGTTAGAATACGTATAATAATCAACTCCAGCAACGTGATTCAGCAATTCTTCCAAATATTGGTACTTGGGTTGATGTATGGATTTTGAGAATACATAAACGTTTTCAAATTTTATTCCGTTCGGACTTTCCAGAAGGTTGATGATTAAATTCGTTTTTCCACAGTTAGACGGACCGCATATTATACATCGTATTGTGTTGGGTAGCAGCGATCCGTGCTTTCGGGGGGCTTTCGAGTCCATTCTGCAATCTAGATTTACAATCCTAATAGCGACCGGCTGTTTCACAAACCACATGCTTACTAACTGGATATCCTAGATTATCGAAGTATTTACAGGATGATTAAAATCACCCTGTACTCAGTGTTACAACGTTTCTTGACACGAGAGAATCTGCAGTATTTCTCTTCTACACACCCAGGAATCATCAGACAAAACCTGTTTGATGAAGGTTAATCGAGGTCGAGGATTGCTAAATCGTTTCATAAATTCGCTGCCTGTGGAGCTTCATATTCCTGGATACCAATTTTGTGGACCGGGAACGCGGCTGGAAACGCGTTTGAACCGCGGTGATCGCGGTATAAATCCGTTGGACGCAGCCTGTCGGCAGCATGATATAGTTTATTCGCGGGAAAAGGAATTAAGTGAAAGACACCGCGCGGACGCTGTTCTAGCGCGTAGTGCCTTGAACCGCGTGTTCGCTAAAGACGCGTCGTTAGGCGAGCGGGCGGCGGTCGCGGCGGCCATGAAATCAAAAGTCAGCTTCGGCATGGGTTTAACAAAACGTAAAGTAAACAACCATATGTCCAAACAGGTTCTCGATGCGGCGCGTGCTGCCAACGATTACCTCAAGAAGTTGAAGAAAAAAAAAAAAAAAAAACCTCGTATCATAACACCTCCGTCTCAACGAGGGGGGATATTACCGTTCTTAATACCTCTTTTTGCTGGTCTGTCTGCCGCCGGGAGTGTGGCTGGCGGTGCAGCGGGTATAGCGAAAGCTGTAAATGATGCGTCAAATGCATGAAAACGTTTAGCCGAAACTGAAAGACACAACAGAGCAATGGAATCTTCGGGACGAGGTTTGCGCCTTTCTCCGTACAAGCGAGGATCGGGAGTTAATTTGAAGAAAAAAAAAAAGTAAATTTTTTTGTGCCCTCTGGTGTTACGTCAAGCGTACAGCTCCGTCGGCTTGCGACCCGATTTATTCCAAATTTCCGAGACGTATTTACGCGATCTAACCTCCCGAAAAATCCTTGGAACTTTGAGAGCGGCATTGTGAATCTGGACGACGATCGTGGAACGCATTGGGTAGCTTATGCAAAGTGCGGTAAACAAATCAAATACTTCGACAGCTACGGAAACTTACGACCGCCTGTGGAGATTATGAATTATCTAGCAAAGAACGGAGCCCGAATAACCTACAATTATAACAATCTACAGCATTTTGATACCGATATCTGCGGACAGCTATGTTTAAAATTTCTATTAGAAAACACCTGCGTCGGAGGATCCTCACATCAGTAGCGTGTCGACAATGTCGCTAACACTAACTCTGTCCGGGAAATCTTCCGTTCTTAGCGTAGACTATTTTCCACCGATAACGTTGGAGGCTAACTCGGAGCATGTGTTAGGTCTAATCAATTTTCAAACCTACAACTCCATTCCAAATATTTCGATGGGAAATAATCTGATACATTTTCACAATAAAGTGATCAAGATTCCTACCGGATCGTACGAAATCGACAACATCAGCGAATATATAAATAAAGCAATGATAAAACAGATGGAGCTTGCCACCAACGCTATGTTTAGATCGGCTAAGGATGATGACGATGATGATGATCCAATTTTTCAATTGGTTGCCAATAATAATACATTGAAAAGCGAAATAACTAGCCGATACCGAATTGACTTTACAAAATCTAACAGCGTCGGTCGGATGCTGGGATTTGCTCCACGTGTGTTAGAACCAAACTCTCCTCACGAATCAGATTCCCCCGTCGATATTGTTCAAGTGAATATAATACGAATAGAATGCAATATAACGACAAGCGCCTACAGCAACAATCAGCCTAGCCACACGATACATGAATTTTTTCCCAATGTACCCCCGGGATATAAAATAATGGAATCTCCCACAAACGTCATTTACCTGCCAGTCAGCACGCGTAACATTACCAACATCACTATTCGGATCGTCGATCAGAACAATAAAGTGGTTGATTTCCGCGGTGAAGAAGTGACAGTACGATTGCATATAAAACCAATTGATAATTGAAAAATGTTGATTTATAACAACGCTCGTAATTCATACAAATACCCGTAGGCAGATTCAATTGTCGTTAGTAATACGAGAACTCTGAAAGGTAAAGGAGTCAACGCATATTCTCGTCCTCATCGTTCGAATCTGCTGAAAAATCGCAATCGGAAATTTCTAGAATCTTTGGGATTCGCAGTTGTTCAAGATGGCCGATATGCTAAATATTACCAGTGAACCGGTCTTCGATAATCGTGTCACGCGAATGGAAATTCATGGACATAACCCGGATGCAAGTTCGTCGCTCGACAATAACGATGAAATTAGAATTCCGATCCAACAACAGGATTTGTACGTTTTACCAAGCGGCAGTTATCTTTATATCGAGGGTGTTTGCGAGGGAATTGGAAACATAACTCAATTCAATCTGGCCAACAATTTTGCCGCTTTTTTATTCGACGAAATTCGCAACGAGTTGAACGGAGTTGAAATAGATCATTGCAAGAACGTTGGAATTACTACTACATTGAAGAATTATCTCTCAGTCACCGCGGACAAAAGCAGAGCGCTCGAAATCGCTGGATGGAATTTATCTGGAAAAGTTTTACAAAAAACTGCTTCGAACGTGAATTGCTGTATTCCGTTGAATACCCTGTTAGGGTTTTGCGAAGACTATAAACATATTTTTATGAACGCTCGACATGAATTAATATTGATTCGTTCAAGAACTGATGCAAATATCTTTACCTCCGGCGAGAGTGTGAACAATCTAAAATGCAAAGTATTGAAAGTACAATGGAGAATGCCCCACATTAATGTAGAAGATCTGCAAAAATTAACATTACTCAGCGTGCTTGAAAGCGGTAAATCTCTGAGTCTTTGTTTTCGTTCGTGGGATTTATATGAATATCCGATTCTTCAGAACACGGAAAAACATACCTGGGCAATCAAAACGTCTGCTTATACAGAAAAACCTCGATATGTTATCTTAGCGTTACAAACCAGTCGAAAAAATATTCTTGCTAAAAACAATAGTGAATTCGATCATTGTAATCTGACTGATGTCAAACTTTATTTAAATTCTGAATCGTATCCGTATGACAATTTGAATCTAAATTTTTCGAAAAATCAATACGCCCTTTTGTATGACATGTATTATAAATTTGGATCATCCTATTACAACGAAGAACAATATCCGTTGTTATCGTTTACAGAGTTTAAAAACTATGCTCCGATCGCTGTCATCGACTGTTCGAGACAAAATGAATCAATCAAGAGCGCATCTGTTGACGTTCGTTTAGAATTTCAATGTGGGGCAAATGTCCCTGCAAACACTGCCGCATACTGTCTAATTATACACGATAAGATGTACGACTACAATCCGTTAAGCAACGTAGTGCGAAAAATTCTATAAATAAATTCGGCTAGACCAGGTCGTCGCGTATGTATATATAAAGCGGTAACGTGTTGGAGGGGTAGTCATTCGCTTCAAGTCTCGAAATGGCAACGTTTGTCGACGTACAGGGGTTCAAAGACTCTATGAATAAATTCATTGTTAAAGAGTTTGCGTGCTTGAGTACTGGTGGAATATTCACGCACCACATATTTCAAGCTCCGTATTCATACGAGCTACTCGATACGAAAAGTCGTAGACAGGCTATGTGGTTGACTGAAAACCATCATGGTCTAAAATGGTCTGATGGATGTACGCCCTACGCAGATCGGTTTAAAATAATCACGGAAGCAGTCAACTATGGAAACAATAAACTCTATTGTAGTGGGCTTGAAAAGGCTGAATGGATCGCTTTCCTAGCGAATCGACACCCGTCCAACTTTACTGATGTTGCTGATTGCGGAGACGAATGTGTCGAGACTCGGCTGTCTCCCACGACACCCTGTCTAGGACATTCGGGGAAATGTACCGTGGACGAGGTGCATCTGTTGTATAACAGATTTCTAGAAGTGGAGGATCCACAAATTTAATACAAAAAAATGTTCTGATATTGATTTATTCTGTCAAAAATTATTTAAGATTACATATGGGGTAGTCTCCCTCATCCGGGACACTTTTCTGCGCATAGGTCACCGATATTGGTGCCACGCGAGATTTTGACTCTTAACCGATCCCTACCAAGAAATCTAGAGCCATTGGCCTTTATATCAACTGGTTCAAAAGTTATTCGCTGTTTAAAATATGAAAAAATCTGTTTTCGAACGCACCGGACGATCTTTAGGCGTACGTAACTTTGGTTTGAGCAGTCATACAGATGTTTTCCACTAGTGATTCGGAATCGCAAAACTTCCACCTTTCACGCTGTGAACTCAGAAATTTTTGAAAAAAATTTTTGTTTTCAGTTTTCGAACCGTAGGTGATAATTTTTTTTGATGAAAATTTTACTGAAGGTAGTCCTTTGAATACTAAAGAATCCCTGACATTTGTGGGAGGGTGTTCGGCCTTGTTTTTTTTTAAATAATTCGACGGTGAATTTCATCTATTGGTATAGCGCGCTGGAGTATTTGTTCAACCAATAGGGCATAATTTTTAGTATCAGGATTTCACGGGACTTGACGTATTCTGAAAAATTGCTATCAGAGAATCACAAAATATCATTTTCAAATCAATCCCGATTAATTGTTAGCATTGTTGCAGACTGGCGACAGCCAGTGAAGTCAACAAAATGATTTTCAAGACGCATCAAAGACTTTCTACACAAAAAGCGTACAAAAAAAAACAATGAGAACCACGACGCATTTTTGCGGATACCGGATCAGGACCAAACAAAAGCAGCCCTTTTCAGAGTTACAACTTTTTGCAAAAGTCGCCAGTCTGCAACAATGCTAACAATTAATCGGGATTGATTTGAAAATGATATTTTGTGATTCTCTGATAGCAATTTTTCAGAATACGTCAAGTCCCGTGAAATCCTGATACTAAAAATTATGCCCTATTGGTTGAACAAATACTCCAGCGCGCTATACCAATAGATGAAATTCACTGTCGAATTATTAAAAAAAAAACAAGGCCGAACACCCTCCCACAAATTTCAGGGATTCTTTAGTATTTAAAGGACTACCTTCGGTGAAATTTTCATCAAAAAAAATTATCACCTACGGTTCGAAAACTGAAAAACAAAATTTTTTTGAAAAAATCGCTGACAAAAAATTTTTTTCGAAAATTTCTGAGTTCACAGCGTGAAAGGTGGAAGTTTTGCGATTCCGAATCACTAGTGGAAAACATCTATATGACTGCTCAAACCAAAGTTACGTACGCCAAAAGATCGTCCGGTGCGTTCGAAAACAGATTTTTTCATATTTTAAACATCGAATAACTTTTGAACCAGTTGATACCAAGGCGAATGGCTCTAGATTTCTTGGTAGGGATCGGTTAAGAGTCAAAATCTCGCGTGGCACCAAAATCGGTGACCTATGCGCAGAAAAGTGTCCCGGATGAGGGAGACTACCCCATATACAATGTTTTTTTTTATTATTGAATAACAAATAAATAACTTGTACGAACATATATTTGACATGTACGTCCTTTTTTAATTCTATCCTCCACCTTAACGTAGTATACAAATATATTTTTTTTCTAATCAATGATTGCGAGCTGCATCGGAGCTAATGTTAAAATTTCATTATCTATAAGCGATTTAGAGTCGAAATGCTTCGTCCGTTGTATAGCTTTTGAAATTACGCCAACATCGACGCAGAATTGGTTTGTCCGCAGCTCTACGTCGCGGATAATTTCTTTAAAAATCTGGATCCTTTCTTCAACTCTAGGTATTCGGTCCGTCAACTTAGCAATATATACTCTAATGCAACTCTCCAATTTACAAAGATTATTAAACGTCGGTTTCGTTATTGTGATGGCGTTGAATCCGCCGGATATCCTAAGAGCTGGTTGGTTGTACAACCTCATTATTTCCAATAAATAGCCTTCTATTCTTAATATATCTTGTGCTGGAGTTTTTTTCTCGCTTAGCAATTCGGTAATTTCCTCCGAACGGCTCATAATAACATCATACCTCTTTAACGACATAATAATCTCTTTTCCGTAGTTGTCCGTTAATCGGACATTAACATCACATTCCGAGCCGTCCCGCAGACTGATTGCTATATCAATATTTTTAGTATTTGATTCGGTCAATTGATACTGCGTTTTCGACAGTCTGGCGTGATATCTCGTCTTGCTGAAGGTTTCCTTTCAGGCGTTGTTTTTGTTGTTGCTCTTCGATTGGGGTAATGATGGAGCCATTTTGAATTAGTTAAAAGCTGTAACAAATATTGATATTAATATAATATCGTCATTCGACGAAGAATTTTATCCAGAGACAAGTGGTTGCATATCATTCGACATTCACTTCAAGTTAGGAGATTTGATGCTAGTATTGTGATGGCGGAGATGTTTTTTTAGAATCTGCTTCTGGCTGCTGGTATACGACTGCACTGTTCACTGGTATACCGGTGTAGCGGCTAGACTGTTTTTCTGAATCAAGAAGATGCTGTTGAATCTGCTTCTGACTGCTGGTATACGACTGCACTGTTTACTGCTATACGACTGCACTGTTGACTGGTATACCCCGTGTAGCTGTAAGACTGTTTTTCCGAATCAAAAAAATGGTGTTGAAGCTGCCGATGCTGCGGGTTTTCTGATGGCTGTGGTGTTCTGATCGGCTCCTTTTATATGCGAACCGATATCTCTGATTTCGTTGCGAAAAAAAGATTCATAGAACCTGCTGTTTTTACACGTCTATGCGCTATAATCAAGACGTTACATTCTTGATGCAACTTTGTATAAGATTGTGTGCGGAATAGTTGCATGCAGCAATTATATTAAAGTACGCTCGGGGGGACCACGTCAAGAAATCTAGTTCTATACATGACCAGGTGCAATTATTTTCACCTCGATACTAATTATCTGAACTAGATGCAGCGGCGAGATTGCGTTGTAAGAAGCTGTGTAGCAGTCAATTATCTCGAAGTGGGAAGTAATCAAGTCCTGTCGGAAGTCGTAGACACCGTCGATTAATTTTTTTCAGTAAAAAATAGCTGACGATGATGCATCTAATAATTTAATAGGTAGAACCTGTTAGGGAGGATGCTGGCGCATAGTTCAATGTTCTCAATTGCGCTCGATCATCTCAGAGGTGGGGGTAATTGTAATTTGCTGATGCAATTATCTTCATTTTTTGAATTATTAGATTTTTAGTTTTCTTTTTCCGGAAAAACTGGTGCAATTATAGAATGTATGTGTGTGGGTGTGCCTGTGTGCACTGACATTCAATTATCAGATTTTTTCGATTTTTTTCTGATGAAATGGTGTAATTATAGAATGTGTGTGTGTGAGGGTGTGTCTGTGTGCACAAACACTAATCTAGCTTAAATTCGCGGTGTTTCTCTACATATACCAAAACGTATGCCTGAGATTCTCGTCTTTCAGAATCGATATCGAACTTTGTTGAATGTGTTTTCCGGTGTATTTTGACCAGCTGAATTCAGAAAAAGATCATTCGATACTCAAAACTATGCTTGGAAAAAAGTTATTTTTCTCCGTACGAAGAATGCATACCGCAGATTCTCTAATTTCAGAATCGATATCAAACTTTGGCGTTTGTGTTTCTAGGTGGATTGTGACTCGCTGGATACAAAAAATGGACTGTTCATACTCAAAAATCTACTGAAAAAAAAATCATCTTCTGCTTTACCAAAACGTATGCCCGAGATTCTCGTCTTTCAGAATCGATATCGAACTTTGTTCGATGTGTTTTCCGGTTTATTCTGACCAGCTAAATTCGGAAGAAGTATATTCGATACACAAAACTTAGCTTGGAAAAAAGGTATTCTTCTGCGTACGAAAAATGCATACCGTAGATTCTTTTGTTTCGGGATCGATATCGAACTTCGGCAGTTGTGTTGTTCGGTGAATTGCGACAGGCTGAATTTGAAAAATGTACTGTTCATACTCAGAAATCTACTGGAATAAAAATCATCTTTGTCTATACAAAAACGAATGCCCGAGATTCTCGTCTTTCAGAATCGATATCGAACTTTGTTAGATGTGTTTTCCGGTGTATTTCAACCAGCTGAATTCAGAAAAAGTACATACGATACTCCAAGAAAAAAGTTATTCTTCTCCGTACGAAAAGTGCATACCGAAGGTTCTCCAGTTCCAGAATCGATATTGAACTTTAGCAATTGTTTTTCACGGTGTATTTTGACCCGCTGGATTAAAAGAATGTTCTGTTCATACTCAGAATTCTACTGAGAAAAAATCGTCTTTGTCCATACAAAAACGTATGCCCGAGATTATCGTCTTTCAGAATCGATATCGAACTTTGTTAGATGTGTTTCCCAGTGTATTTCAAGCAGCTGAATTCAGAAAAAGTACATACGATACTCAAAACTATGCATGGGAAAAAGTTATTCTTCTCCGTACGAGAAATGCATACCGAAGATTCTCCAGTTCCGGAATGGATATTGAACTTTGGCAGTTGTGTATCTATGTGTATTGTGACCCGCTGGATTCAAAAAATGTACTGTTTACACTTAGAAATCTACTGAAAAAAAAAATTATCTTTGTCCATACAAAAACGTATACCCGAGATTCTCGTCTTTCAGAATCGATATCGAACTTTGTTAGATGTCTTTTCCGGTCTATTTCAACCAGCGGAATTCATAAATAGTACATCCAATACTCAAAACTATGCTTGGAAAAAAGTTATTTTGCTCCGTACGAAAAATGCATACCGGAGATTCTCTAATTCCAGAATCGATATCAAACTTTGACAATTGTGTTTCTAGGTGTATTGTGACTCGCTGGATTCGAAAAATGTACTGTTCATACTCAAAAATCTACTGGAAAAAAAAATCATCTTTGTCTATAAAAAAAACGCATGCCCAAGATTCTCGTCTTTCAGAATCAATATCGAAGATTGGTAGATGTGTTTTCCGGTCAATTTCGACCAGCTGAATTCAAAAAAAAGTACATTCAATACTCGAAACTATGCTTGGAAAAAAGTTATTTTTCTCCGTACGAAAAATGCATACCGGTGATTCTCTAATTCCAGAATCGATAATAAAACCTGGCAATTGTGTTTCTAGGTGTATTGTGACTCGCTGGATTCGAAAAATGTACTGTTCATACTCAAAAATCTACAGAAAAAAAAAAATCATCTTTTGCTATACCAAAACGTATGCCTGAGATTCTCGTCTTCCAGAATCGATATCGAACTTTGCAGTTGTGTTCTCCGGTGAATTACGACATCTTGGATCCAAAAAATGTTAGTTCACACTCAGGAATCTACTGAAAAAAAATCATCTTTGTCTATAGAAAAACGTATGCCCGAGATTCTCGTCTTCCAGAATTGATATCGAACTTTGCCGGATGTGTTTTCCGGTGTATTTTGACCAGCCAAATTCAGAAAAAGTACATTCGATATTCAAAACTATGCTTGGAATAAAGTTATTCTTCTCTCTACGAAAAATGCATATCGGAGATTCTCTAGTTCCGGACTCGATATTGAACTTTGGCAGTTGTGTTTCTCGGTGTATTTCGACACGCTGGATTCGAAAAATGTACTGTTTACACTCAGAAATCTACTGAAAAAAAAAATTATCTTTGTCCATACAAAAACGTATACCCGAGATTGTCGTCTTTCAGAATCGATATCGAACTTTGTTAGATGTCTTTTCCGGTCTATTTCAACCAGCTGAATTCACAAATAGTACATCCAATACTCAAAACTATGCTTGGAAAAAAGTTATTTTTCTCCGTACGAAAAATGCATACCGGAGATTCTTTAATTCCAGAATCGATAATGAACTTTGGCAGTTCTGTATACATGTGTATTAAGACCCGCTAAATTCAAAAAATGTACTGTTCATACTCAAAAATCTACTGACAACAAAATCATCTTTTGCTATATCAAAACGTATGCTCGAGATTCTCGTCTTCCAGAATTAATATTGAACTTTGGTGGATGTGTTTTTCGGTGTATTTTGACCAGCTGAATTCAGAAGAAGAACATTCCATCATCAAAACTATGCTTGGAGAAAAGTTATCCTTCTCCGTACGAAAAATGCATACCGGAGATTCTCCAGTTTCAGAATCGATATTGAACTTTGGCAGTTGTGTTTCTCAGTGTATTTCAGCCCACTGAATTCAAAAATGTACTGTTCATACTCAGAAATCTACTAAAAAAAAATCATCTTGGTCTATACAAAAACGTATGCCCGAGATTTTCGTCTTTCAGAATTGATATTGAACTTTGGTGGATGTGTTTTCCGGTGTATTTTGACCAGCTGAATTCAGAAAGAGTACATTGCATCATCAAAACTATGCTTGGAGAAAAGTTATCCTTCTCCGTACGAAAAATGCATACCGGTGATTCTCCAGTGCCAGAATCGATATTGAACTTTAGCAATTGTGTATCCATGTGTATTGTGACCCGCTGAATTTAAAAAATGTAATGTTCATACTCAAAAATCTACTGAAAACGAAATCATCTTCAGCTATATCAAAACGTATGCCCGAGATTCTTGTCTTTCGGAATTGATATCGAACTTTGTTAGATGTGTTTTTCGGTGTATTTTGACCAGCTGAATTCAGAAAAAGTACATTCGATACTCAAAACTCTGCTTAGAAAAAAGTTATTCTTCTCAGTACGAAAAATGCATACTGAAGATTCTCCAGTTCCAGGATCGATATTAAACTTTGGCAGTTGTGTATCTATGTGTATTGTGACCCGCTGGATTCAAAAAATGTACTGTTTACACTCAGAAATTTACCGAAAAAAAATCATCTTTTGCTATACCAAAACGTATGCCCGGAATTCGCGTCTTTTAGAATCGATATCGAACTTTGTTAGATGTGTTTTTCGGTGTATTTTGACTAGCTGAATTCAGAAGAAGTACATTCGCTTCTCAAAACTATGCTTGGAAAAAAGTTATTTTTCTCCGTTCGAAAAATGCATACCGGAGATTCTTCAGTTCCAGAATTGATATTAAACTTTGGCAGTTGTGTTTTCCGGTGTATTCCGACCCACTGGATTCAAAAAATTTTCCGTTTATACTCAGGAATCTACTGAAAGAAAAATTATCTTTGTCTACACAAAAACGTATGCCCGGCATTCTCGTCTTTCAGAAACAATATCGAACTTTGATGGATGTGTTTTTCGGTGTATTTTGACCAGCTGAATTCAGAAAAAGTACATTTGATGATCAAAACTATGCTTGGGAAAAGTTATCCTTCTCCGTACGAAAAATGCATACCGGAGATTCTCCAGTTTCAGAATCGATATTGAACTTTGACAGTTGTGTTTATCAATGTATTTCGACCCGCTGAATTCAAAAAATGTACTGTTCATACTCAGAAATCTACTAAACAAAAAATCATCTTGGTCTATACAAAAACGTATGCCCGAGATTCTCGTCTTTCAGAATTAATATTGAACTTTGGTGGATGTGTTTTCCGGTGTATTTTGACCAGCTGAATTCAGAAAAAGTACATTCCATCATCAAAACTATGCTTGGAGAAAAGTTATCCTTTTTCGTACGAAAAATGCATACCGGAGATTCTCCAGTTTCAGAATCGATATTAAACTTTGGCAGTTGTGTTTCTCGGTGTATTTTGACCCTCTGGATTCAGAAAATGTACTGTTTACACTCAGAAATCTACTGAAAAAAAATCATCTTTTGCTATACCAAAACGTATGCCCGAAATTCGCGTCTTTCAGAATCGATATCGAACTTTGTTAGATGTGTTTTTCGGTGTATTTTGAAAAGCTGAATTCAGATAAAGTACATTCGATACTCAAAACTATGATTGGAAAAAGTTATTTTTCTCCGTACGGAAAATGCATACCGGAGATTCTCCAGTTTCAGAATCGATATTGAACTTTGGCGGTTGTGTTTTTCGGTGTCTTTCGACACGCTGGATTCAGAAAATGTACTGTTTACACTCAGAAATCTACTGAAAAAAAAGTCATCTTCTGCTATACCAAAACGTATGCCCGAAATTCGCGTCTTTCAGAATCGATATCGAACTTTGTTAGATGTGTTTTTCGGTGTATATTGAAAAGCTGAAATCAGATAAAGTACATTGGATACTCAAAACTATGATTGGAAAAAAGTTATTTCTCTTCGTACGAAAAATGCATACCGGAGATTCTCCAGTTCCAGAATTGATATTGAACTTTGGCAGTCGTGTATCTATGTGTATTGTGACCCGTTGAATTGGAAAAAAGGTACTGTTCATACTCAAAAATCTACTAAAAAGAAAATCATCTTTTGCTATATCAAAACGTATGCCCGAGATTCTCGTCTTTCGGGATTGATATCGAACTTTGTTGGATGTGTTTTCCGGTGTATTTTGACCAGCTGAATTTAGAAAAAGTACATTCCATCATCAAAACTATGCTTCGAGGAAAGTAGTGGAGTTCATACTCGAAAATCTACTGAAAAGCTAATCATCTTTTGCTATATCAAAACGTAAGCCCGAGATTCTCGTCTTTCGGAATTGATATCGAACTTTGTTAGATGTGTTTTTCGGTGTATTTTGGTCATCTGAATTCAGAAAAAGTACATTCGATACTCAAAACTATGCTTGGAAAAAAGTTATTCTTCTCCGTACGAAAAATGCATACCGGAGATTCTCCAGTTCCAGAATCGATATTGAACTTTGGCAGTCGTGTATCTATGTGTATTGTGACCCGTTGAATTCAAATATGTACTGTTCATACTCAAAACTCTACTGAAAAGAAAATCATCTTTTGCTATATCAAAACGTATGCCCGAGATTCTCGTCTTTCGGGATTGATATCGAACTTTGTTAGATGTGTTTTTCGGTGTATTTTGACCAGCTGAATTCAGAAGAAGTACATTTGATACTCAAAACTATGCTCGGAAAAAAGTTATTTTTCTCTGTACGAAAAATGCATACGGAGATTCTCCAGTTCCAGAATCGATATTGAACTTTAGCAGCTGTGTTTCTCGGTGTATTTCGACCCACTGGATTCAAAGAATGTACTGTTCATACTCTGAAATTTAGTGAAAAAAAATCATCTTGGTCTATAGAAAAACGTATGCCCGAGATTCTCGTCTCTCAGAATTGATATCGAACTTTGGTAGATGTGTTTTCCGGTGTATTCTGACCAGCTGAATTCCGAAAAAGTACATTCTATCATCAAAACTATGCTGGGAGAAAAGTTATCCTTCTCCGTACGAAAAATGCATACCGGAGATTCTCCAGTTCCAGAATCAATATTAAACTTTGGCAGTTGTGTTTCTCGGTGTATTTTGACCCTCTGGATTCAGAAAATGTACTGTTTACACTCAGAAATCTACTGAAAGAGAAATCATCTTCTGCTCTACCAAAACGTATGCCCGAAATTCGCGTCTTTCAGAATCGATATCGAACTTTGTTAGATGTGTTTTTCGGTGTGTTTGAAAAGCTGAATTCAGATAAAGTACATTCGATACTCAAAACTATGCTTGGAAAAAAGTTATTTTTCTCCGTACGAAAAATGCATACCGGAGATTCTCCAGTTCCAGAATCGATATTGAACTTTAGCAGCTGTGTTTCTCGGTGTATTTCGACCCGCTGGATTCAAAGAATGTACTGTTCATACTCTGAAATCTAGTGAAAAAAAATCATCTTGGTCTATAGAAAAACGTATGCCAGTAGATATAATATGTGGATTCCGGAACAGCCGCCAGAGGCGCTGCAGTCGTGGGTTACCGACAGTCGGTAACTTGCCGATTGTTGAGTGGGTAAGTTACCATCCGATTTTCTGTATTACCGATCTCGCCGTTCTGCCGCCAGAGGCGCTGCGGTGGTGTTACCATCCGATTTTCTGCATTACTGATCTCAGACTGCCGATTTTCTGCAATACCGATCTCAGAATTCCGATTTTCTGCACTACCGATCTGAGAGCGGATCTGTTATCTGTCGATTTTGCGTCATGCGGGGGCGCCACTGCCGATTCGCGGGCAGGTATGTTACCATCCGATTGCCGATTATCCGATTTTTCGACCTTACCGATCAGTGAGCAGGTATGTTATCATCAGCTTGCCGATCAGCCGATTTTCCGACCTTACCGATCCGCGAGCTGGTCTGAACTTATCCAATTTTCTGCAACCTCACCGATCTACGGCCTTAGCGACCTGTGAGCTGGTCTGTTATCAACCGATTTCCGCCGTCAGATGGTGCGCATGTCAGTTTCTATTTATCGAGCGAATACGAATCTTTTCAGCCGCAATCATACTAAATATAAGAAAAAAGTTTTCTCCCCCACGAGGGTTCGAACCTCGGTTACCCAGATGAAAGACGGGGGTACTTACCACTATACTACCGGGGATTTATATCTGAACTCTTCAGGTTCAGCTAGAGTAAAATAATAATAATAATAATAATAATAATTTTTTTTTTTTTTTTTTTTTTTTCCAGAAGGGAGGAGAAATGCATTCACGCACGGTGTAACGGACTCCCATACTTGGACTACCGCCTAAAACTCCTCCCTCTCACTCCAGGACACTACCTCGGAACCGTTTTCCACATTACTTCAAGGTAAGTCCTTCTTGTCTTCGCCGTTCGGGCTCTATCCTTTTTCTGTTTTTCTTCTTTCATCCTATCTTTGCCCTTCAGGATCACTCCTAGCTCCGTTCATCATGTTCATTTCGATCCAGATCACTTTTTTTCCGTCGGAGGATGTCTTGGGCGTAGCGTGACACCTGTGTCCAATGTTCGTCTTTGCTGAGCATCGTCCCGACTATTGTTTCAGGGCTCTGCTGTGCTCCAAGTTCCGCTTCTAGGCATCTTCGTTCTTGCGCCCATCGTTCGCAGGTGAAGAACGTGTGTTCCGCGTCGTCCTTCGCTTCAGGACAGTAGATGCACTTTGGGGATCTAGCCTTTCCCATTCTATGAAGGTAGGATCGGAAGTACCCGTGCCCTGATAGCAGTTGCGTCAGATAGTAATCAACCTCTCCGTGTTTTCGTTCGATCCATTCTTCGACCCTGTGTATCAGCCTTGCCGTCCACCGTCCTCTCGCTTCTCCCTCCCATGCCGTCTGCCAGGCACTGAGTGTGCGGGTCCTTTCCTCCTTGTTCGCCTGCTTTTTCCCTGCTTCGGCTTTTCTCCGGTGCACAACCTTGCGCTCCCTTGCGAGGAGTGCGACAGGAATGACTCCAGCGATGACCAGTACAGCCGGTTCGGAGACTGTTCGGTATGCGGAGGCGACTTTGAGCGCGGATCTCCGCTGCACTTGGCTCAGTCGCTTCCGGTAGCTTTCTCTGTTGAGCGAGTCCGCCCACACCTCGGCACCGTACAGGAGGACGGATTGTACCGCGGACATGAGCAGCCGTCGCTTACTAGACTTTGGCCCGCTGACGTTGGCCATCAGTTTACTGAGCGCTGTCACCCCTTTGGCCGCCTTGTCTGCGGCGCTTCTAATTTGCTCGAAGAAATTCAACTTGTTGTCCACGAGGACCCCTAGGTATTTCGCAGCTGGTTTGGTCACTACGACTTCTTCCCCCACTCTCATTGGTACGATCGTGGGGATTCTCTTTTCACTGAGGATGACTATTTCTGTTTTTTTCAGCGCCAGTTCCAGTCCGTGTGTCGTCATCCAGCTGTTAACGCTTCGCATTACCTGGTTCAGCTTGAGTTGAGCGTGTTCGATGCTGCGAGCTGAGATGAGAGCCGCTACGTCGTCGGCGTAACCAACCAGGTTTGTCTCCTCCGGTACTTCTATTCGCAGCAATTTATCGTAGGCCACGTTCCAGAGATCCGGTCCTAGGATGGACCCCTGAGCCGCTCCCGCTGTTACCGCCATCCTTCGCTGCCCGTCCTTGGTGTCGTAGACTAATACACGGTCTTTGAAGTAGTTCCGGATCACCCGTTGGAGATAATTCGGAACGTGAAAATCGGACTCCAGCGCCTCCAGTATATCGCTCCATTTGGCCGAGTTAAACGCGTCCTTTACATCGAGTGTCACGAGTAGGACCACGCGCCGCGAGAACGAGTTTCGGTCCTCCGCTCTTCTGAAAGCCTCGGTCACCTTCAGGATCGCGTCAACTGTCGATCGTCCCGTCCTGAATCCGTATTGTGCAGGGGAAAGGTCCCCAGCTGCACGGATGGCCGTGTGCAGCCGAGAGCGTAGTAGCTTCTCTAGAACCTTTCCTGCCGTGTCGAGCATGCACAAGGGTCTGTAGGTTGACGGTGACTTAGGGTCGCCTCCCTTCCCTTTGTCGATTAGCGCCAGTCGTGCTACCTTCCAGCGAGTATTGAAAATGCCCGCGGCGAGGCAGGTGTTGTACATCTCAAGGAGCAGGAGCGGGCGTTGTCGGTACACCGCTTTGAGCACTTCGCTCGGTATGCCGTCTGGGCCGGGTGCCTTCTTGTTGCGCATGGAGAGGATAGCGCCTTCCATCTCCTTTTGGCTGAACGGCGGCGTGTCTTCGTCCTCGCCTACTTCCGTCCGTGTTTCCACGGGGTGGCTGGGGAACAAGTTTGTGACGATGTTTTCCATGGTAGCCGCGTCTAGGATGTTAGGTGACTTTAAGGCTCCGAGCTTACGGGTCACAATCTTGTAGCCCAGGCCCCACGGGTCGTTGTCGATGTCCTCGCCTAGTTTTTTCCAGCATTGAGCCTTGCTCTTGTGGATGGCCCGTCGTAGCTGTTTTTTCGCGGCCTTGTGGTCCGCAGAGATGCTGTTCGCCTCAGTTCGGTTTCTCGCGCGCTGCGCTTTCCGGCGTAGTTTTAGGCATTCTCTTCGTAATTCCGCAATCTCCGGGGTCCACCAATACGCAGGGGGCTTGTCATGTCGGGGGCGCCTCCTCGGCATGGCGGCTTCGCATGCTGTGTTGATGAGCCTTATGGTTGTCGATACAAGTTGTTCGGCAGCTGTACTTTCGTCCGTGCCTCCACCCTCATTTCCTTCCGTGTTCCTGTTTATTTCCGCAGCGAAAACCTCTGCGTTCATCTTTTCGGTATTCCACCTTATCGGTCCCTTCCGAGGATTTTGTCGTTGACCCGGTCTTTCCAGCAGATCGAACGTAATATATTGGTGGTCGCTGCCGGTGTATCTTTCCGTCACCGCCCATTTCGCGATTCGCGGCACCAGGTGTTCGGAGGCGAATGATACGTCCGGTATCGTCTCATTGTACCCGGGGCGTCGGAAGGTCGTGGCTTCGCCTACGTTTAAAACGAGAAGATCCGTTCTGCCCGCTATCTCCAGTACTCGTCCGCCTCGGGTGTCTGGGTGGGGCATGCCCCATTCAAGCGCCTTGGCGTTAAAGTCGCCGGCCACGATAACGTCCCCGATAGTGTTGCGCACCTCATCCTCTAGGTTATCCAGTTTGGCCTGGAAGTCCTGGATCGTCTCGTTGGGCGTAAGGTAGCAACTGAAAAACGTCACCCTTTCGTGTTTGACCCATACGTAGCCTCTTCCCTTGCCGTGACTCTTCACTGGTACTTTGCCCGGGTCCGGTATCCAGATTGCTGCAGTGCCGAGTACATCGGAGAACCAAGACGGTGATTCCCGGTTTTTGTACTGCTCGCTAATCAGCAGCACGTCGGCACTCGTTTCGTGGACCAATTGGTGCAGCAGGTCGTTCGCCGTCTTGCTCCTATTGAGGTTACCTTGTAGGATGCGGATCACTTTAATTTTTTCCTAGCCTCCTCCAGGGCTTCTCTAAAAACCTTGCATTGGCCCGTTCCGGGGGTGTGGACCAGTTGCTCCAGGCCCTTGTCCGCGCATAGCACGCAGCGCTTCGGAGCATTGCACTTATTCGCCTTGTGCTCGTCTGTTCCGCACTTGAAACACGCCCCGCTTCTGTCGGGGCCATTGCAGCTCCTAGCTGTGTGCCCGTAGCCGAGGCACTTGTAGCATCGGGATACCTCTACCCTCTGCCTGACCCTGCAGTTGACCCATCCGATTTTTATCCGGGCTCGCTGGTAGAGAAACTGCGTTGCTGCCTTGGCTTTCATTTCCACGACAGCCATTCGTTGTCCTCGCGCGTTTGGGACTGCTAAGTGAACTCTGAGATCCCCGATCTCGGGAAGGTCCCGTTTCAGGGCATCCTCTATGTCCTGCACCTCCGTGAGGCAGTCCAGGTCCCTAATCTCCACCGACATCTTCGGGACTAGGCTCCTTACAGAACCGGTTCCACCTAGGGCAGCCGAGAGAGCGGTGCTGAGTCTTCCTGGGTCCTCCGTGCTGTTTCCAAGCTCCAGTAGGACGTTTCCATTTCGAGTCTGGCGGATGGTTCTTATTTCCGCGCCGACCTCTCCTGGGACCACCTTTTCCTTTATGTTTTTCAGGATGTCCGCGTAGGTTTTATTTTTTCCCGGCTTTATGCAGTGTAACGTGGCAAAACGTTTGACCTCCTCCTAACCAGCCTTACGCGCGCACCTAGTCCCGCACGAGTATCGAGTACCGATTCCGCTATTCGAATTCTTACCGCCCTCGTCCACAGGAGCCATGTTGGTCACCTGGCGAGGCACGCCGCTGACCGGCAACGAGCAGCGCTCACCGGACGGGTGGCACAGGTGAGAATTACTGATAGCGGAAAAGCCAGTCAGTCCATGTTCGTCCCGCGTGTTGCGAGCCTCGTGCCAAATAAACGTGTGACGACCGTGAGCTTCCCAAGAGAGAGAGAGAGAGTGAGAGAGAGTGAGAGTGCCCTGTATTCCCTCCGTGAGAGTTCCTGGATTTTACCCTGGTGTTTCTGGACTGGTTGAACCTCGGAAGCGGTAAATACGACGACTCGGCGGATTTGACGAACACGTGTGGCTGACTGAGTGCAGTCAACGTAAGAGTACCGTGCCGAAACCGTCGCCGATCGAGGTAAGATCTGTCCGGTTACCCATAAAACCCTAGTCCCGGTCCCCAACACCCTATACAACCCCCGTGAGTTCCCTAAATCATCCCTAAAACCTCGAGAGCGAGTCCCTGACCGTTGCGAGAGTTTTCAAACAAGTCCCGTACCCCACGTGGTCCGCGCACTGCGTGTTAGTGTGCCGGTTTCGTCCCCGCTGCGCACCTAACGTCTCGCGAGTCCCGGCCGCCATCTTGTCGAGTCGTCGGCTGTCACGCGTCGCAGTAGTCTGCAGCGAGGCAGAGGCTCAGGCAATTCCCCAAGTGTCGTGCGAGAGTGTACCGACCCCCACTCCCTTCCCCGCCACAGCTGTTCGGCAGCGGAGTCTCTCGCCGCTAACGCGGTGTGTTCTCCGTTCAACGAGAGCGTGAGCGAGGGACGTATACCCGAGTTCCCGAGAGTGAGAGAGAGAGTGTGAGAGTGAACTACTCACTAATATAGTTTGATTATTTATTCTTTGCATTATTTATCTATTATTTATTGTAACGTAGAGTAGAGTCAGATTATATTTTGTATCCTAGACGCCAGGTAGCGGGCGGTAATTCGCGACCTTTTTCTTTTTTCTTTTTTTTAATAAACATTTTAGTTAAACATATTTTTTTCGTATCGGTGTCTTTATTCATCGCCCCCACCATATCCCTCTACCGATCCCTAGAGTTAGTTCCGAGCGAGAGAGCGAGAGAGAGGACTTCATCCCCGAAGTCTGGCGCCCAGCAACCACCCCTAATCTACGTTGGAGCCAGGTTTGTTTTCGGATTTAGTTTCCTGGGTCACCCGAGCTCGGGAAATTGCCGTTACAAAAGTGGCGCCCAACGTGGGGCCCGAATAAAGACACTTCGGGTAGGCCGAATCCACCCCCTATCTGTGCTGCCGCGGTTTTTCTTTTTTTTTTTGATTTTTTGAGAGTAGTAGCTTGAGTGTGTGAGTTGTGAGAGTGAGAGTGAGTTGTGTTTGGTTGTTATCAGTCAACACCCCCCCCCCCCCCCCCCCCTCTGAGTTGGTGAACGTCTCAGCAGCGATGGGCAACGTCACCCCCGCGCAAGTGGAGGAAGACCACCCTCGCTCAGGGAGAGAACCCGACGAGACTGACGCCTTCATCACCTGGGTGTGCAGCTTGTCAGAGCTAGGGCTCAACACCCTCCTTACTCGCCTCCGCCTACGGTCAAATGGCACGCCCGATGAGCAAAGGTGGCGCCTCTTGAGGTACCACCAGCTCTTTCGCCATTGCGACGTCACGTGGGTGGCTGAGAAGGATGAGTTACCCTGCACCCCACCCCCACCCCCCGAAACTCCCCGATACCCCCCGCTTCTACCCCTAACCCCACACCCCCGCCCGCCTGTTCCGGAAGTCCCGGTCCCTGCACCCTGGCCTCGCTGGTCTACGCCCTCCCCACGGGCGAGCCACGGCCTTGGGACCGATGCGTACGTGAGCACCCCCCGTGGTACGTCTGCAACAGCCCTCCCTCCGCAGTACGAGTCCGCGGGTAGAACGCTGCCCAACACGTTACCGCGCCGTGAAGTTCCGGAAGAGCTGACCTGGGAGCCCGCCACTCCTGGCTACCCCGCGTGCTTCAGTGCACCCCCGCGGGTCCCAGCCACCCCGAGTGAGTACACCGGCTACCCCCCGGCTACCCCCGGCAACCCTCCATACCCTCTGGAGACGGACGTGGCCTCAAGGCGAGACGCGTACAGGCCGGGGACCCCGGTCCCGTCTAGCGACCAGGCCCCTCCATACTTAGACCCCGAGACCCTCCCCCTACCCCTACTCCCCGAAGACCCCTCAGACCCGTTCCCCAACCTGTACCCGCACTCCTGGCCGCGTGGAGATCCGTACCCGGTATCCACGGCCGCCCCCGAGAGTGCTAGTAGGCCGGAGTTTGCGTGCCAGAGCCACGCGGCCAACTCCGTGCTGAGCCAGGCCAGCCCAACCACCCCCAACCCCGAGAGCGGTTCAGTTCCGGTTCCCGCGAGCGGCGCAGCGCTGATCGCTGCCCTAGACGAAACGCCCGCGAAGTCCCGAACCCGCCGCCGAGGGAAGAAGAAGAGAGAGAGCGCCCCAGTCCCTACCCAGAACCCTGCACCCCCAGCCCTGATGTCCCTCACCCTCCGCGCCCCTCCCGCACTGATGGCTACAGCAGCCTCCGCACAGCCTGCCAACGGTCAACCGGTGGTCCCCTCAGAGGGTGCGGCGACCCCCGGGTACCCGGCCGGCTGTTTCCGGTGCTACGCCCCAGGTCACTTCGTGAGAGAGTGCCCCCACCCCCCCTCCTACACCGCGTGCTCCCGGTGCCGAACCCCAGGAGCCACCGACGCGACCTGCAGCCGATGCTCAGGACCTGCGCCGGAGAACGCTTCCCTGCCCGCCCCCGATACTCGGTTCCGAGAGAGCCAAGGAGACTCCCGGTACTACCTTCCGGTTGAAGTCGCCGGGAAACGCCTCGACGCCCTCTTCGACCCCGGGTCCAGCCATACATACATCGGTGGACCCGCCATCGCCGAGTTTCGAGCCCTCCTTCCCCGCCTCAGACCCCGGGACCAGAGCGGCATTATCTACCCCAACGGTGCCGTTGATGCCGTCGCCGGCGAGCTGGAAGTGCCAGTTCGCATCGGCAAAAAGACCTGCCCCATCGTCGTCGGAGTCGCGCCGTCGGTTGGATACCAGTGCATCCTGGGCCTGGATACCGTCACGGCTTTCGGACTCAGTGTCGACTTTGGGAAGGGTACCTGGCGGATGTCGCCTGGGACCGGTTCCACCCCCACCCCCGAGAGAGAGTGAATTCCCGAACCCCACACCCCCGAGAGAGAGAGAGATTCCCCCCCCCCCCCCCCGAGAGAGAGAGAGTCCCGGGTCTCCTCGCCAGCCAGCTCGCCTGGCCGTGCTGATGGATCAAACCCCAGTCCCGGCCCCTAACAAAACCCCTGTGACCCCGCGAACTCCTCCTGGTCTCGACACCGATAGCCGTAGCTACCGATCGAGTCTGGTAGAGTCGGAGGTTGCGGAAGCGTCCGGGTAAACCCGTACGTTCCGTTTGGCGGAGGGGTGTTGTAACGTGGCAAAACGTTTGACCTCCTCCTAACCAGCCTTACGCGCGCACCTAGTCCCGCACGAGTATCGAGTACCGATTCCGCTATTCGAATTCTTACCGCCCTCGTCCACAGGAGCCATGTTGGTCACCTGGCGAGGCACGCCGCTGACCGGCAACGAGCAGCGCTCACCGGACGGGTGGCACAGGTGAGAATTACTGATAGCGGAAAAGCCAGTCAGTCCATGTTCGTCCCGCGTGTTGCGAGCCTCGTGCCAAATAAACGTGTGACGACCGTGAGCTTCCCAAGAGAGAGAGAGAGAGTGAGAGAGAGTGAGAGTGCCCTGTATTCCCTCCGTGAGAGTTCCTGGATTTTACCCTGGTGTTTCTGGACTGGTTGAACCTCGGAAGCGGTAAATACGACGACTCGGCGGATTTGACGAACACGTGTGGCTGACTGAGTGCAGTCAACGTAAGAGTACCGTGCCGAAACCGTCGCCGATCGAGGTAAGATCTGTCCGGTTACCCATAAAACCCTAGTCCCGGTCCCCAACACCCTATACAACCCCCGTGAGTTCCCTAAATCATCCCTAAAACCTCGAGAGCGAGTCCCTGACCGTTGCGAGAGTTTTCAAACAAGTCCCGTACCCCACGTGGTCCGCGCACTGCGTGTTAGTGTGCCGGTTTCGTCCCCGCTGCGCACCTAACGTCTCGCGAGTCCCGGCCGCCATCTTGTCGAGTCGTCGGCTGTCACGCGTCGCAGTAGTCTGCAGCGAGGCAGAGGCTCAGGCAATTCCCCAAGTGTCGTGCGAGAGTGTACCGACCCCCACTCCCTTCCCCGCCACAGCTGTTCGGCAGCGGAGTCTCTCGCCGCTAACGCGGTGTGTTCTCCGTTCAACGAGAGCGTGAGCGAGGGACGTATACCCGAGTTCCCGAGAGTGAGAGAGAGAGTGTGAGAGTGAACTACTCACTAATATAGTTTGATTATTTATTCTTTGCATTATTTATCTATTATTTATTGTAACGTAGAGTAGAGTCAGATTATATTTTGTATCCTAGACGCCAGGTAGCGGGCGGTAATTCGCGACCTTTTTCTTTTTTCTTTTTTTTAATAAACATTTTAGTTAAACATATTTTTTTCGTATCGGTGTCTTTATTCATCGCCCCCACCATATCCCTCTACCGATCCCTAGAGTTAGTTCCGAGCGAGAGAGCGAGAGAGAGGACTTCATCCCCGAAGTCTGGCGCCCAGCAACCACCCCTAATCTACGTTGGAGCCAGGTTTGTTTTCGGATTTAGTTTCCTGGGTCACCCGAGCTCGGGAAATTGCCGTTACAAAAGTGGCGCCCAACGTGGGGCCCGAATAAAGACACTTCGGGTAGGCCGAATCCACCCCCTATCTGTGCTGCCGCGGTTTTTCTTTTTTTTTTTGATTTTTTGAGAGTAGTAGCTTGAGTGTGTGAGTTGTGAGAGTGAGAGTGAGTTGTGTTTGGTTGTTATCAGTCAACACCCCCCCCCCCCCCCCCCCTCTGAGTTGGTGAACGTCTCAGCAGCGATGGGCAACGTCACCCCCGCGCAAGTGGAGGAAGACCACCCTCGCTCAGGGAGAGAACCCGACGAGACTGACGCCTTCATCACCTGGGTGTGCAGCTTGTCAGAGCTAGGGCTCAACACCCTCCTTACTCGCCTCCGCCTACGGTCAAATGGCACGCCCGATGAGCAAAGGTGGCGCCTCTTGAGGTACCACCAGCTCTTTCGCCATTGCGACGTCACGTGGGTGGCTGAGAAGGATGAGTTACCCTGCACCCCACCCCCACCCCCCGAAACTCCCCGATACCCCCCGCTTCTACCCCTAACCCCACACCCCCGCCCGCCTGTTCCGGAAGTCCCGGTCCCTGCACCCTGGCCTCGCTGGTCTACGCCCTCCCCACGGGCGAGCCACGGCCTTGGGACCGATGCGTACGTGAGCACCCCCCGTGGTACGTCTGCAACAGCCCTCCCTCCGCAGTACGAGTCCGCGGGTAGAACGCTGCCCAACACGTTACCGCGCCGTGAAGTTCCGGAAGAGCTGACCTGGGAGCCCGCCACTCCTGGCTACCCCGCGTGCTTCAGTGCACCCCCGCGGGTCCCAGCCACCCCGAGTGAGTACACCGGCTACCCCCCGGCTACCCCCGGCAACCCTCCATACCCTCTGGAGACGGACGTGGCCTCAAGGCGAGACGCGTACAGGCCGGGGACCCCGGTCCCGTCTAGCGACCAGGCCCCTCCATACTTAGACCCCGAGACCCTCCCCCTACCCCTACTCCCCGAAGACCCCTCAGACCCGTTCCCCAACCTGTACCCGCACTCCTGGCCGCGTGGAGATCCGTACCCGGTATCCACGGCCGCCCCCGAGAGTGCTAGTAGGCCGGAGTTTGCGTGCCAGAGCCACGCGGCCAACTCCGTGCTGAGCCAGGCCAGCCCAACCACCCCCAACCCCGAGAGCGGTTCAGTTCCGGTTCCCGCGAGCGGCGCAGCGCTGATCGCTGCCCTAGACGAAACGCCCGCGAAGTCCCGAACCCGCCGCCGAGGGAAGAAGAAGAGAGAGAGCGCCCCAGTCCCTACCCAGAACCCTGCACCCCCAGCCCTGATGTCCCTCACCCTCCGCGCCCCTCCCGCACTGATGGCTACAGCAGCCTCCGCACAGCCTGCCAACGGTCAACCGGTGGTCCCCTCAGAGGGTGCGGCGACCCCCGGGTACCCGGCCGGCTGTTTCCGGTGCTACGCCCCAGGTCACTTCGTGAGAGAGTGCCCCCACCCCCCCTCCTACACCGCGTGCTCCCGGTGCCGAACCCCAGGAGCCACCGACGCGACCTGCAGCCGATGCTCAGGACCTGCGCCGGAGAACGCTTCCCTGCCCGCCCCCGATACTCGGTTCCGAGAGAGCCAAGGAGACTCCCGGTACTACCTTCCGGTTGAAGTCGCCGGGAAACGCCTCGACGCCCTCTTCGACCCCGGGTCCAGCCATACATACATCGGTGGACCCGCCATCGCCGAGTTTCGAGCCCTCCTTCCCCGCCTCAGACCCCGGGACCAGAGCGGCATTATCTACCCCAACGGTGCCGTTGATGCCGTCGCCGGCGAGCTGGAAGTGCCAGTTCGCATCGGCAAAAAGACCTGCCCCATCGTCGTCGGAGTCGCGCCGTCGGTTGGATACCAGTGCATCCTGGGCCTGGATACCGTCACGGCTTTCGGACTCAGTGTCGACTTTGGGAAGGGTACCTGGCGGATGTCGCCTGGGACCGGTTCCACCCCCACCCCCGAGAGAGAGTGAATTCCCGAACCCCACACCCCCGAGAGAGAGAGAGATTCCCCCCCCCCCCCCCCCGAGAGAGAGAGAGTCCCGGGTCTCCTCGCCAGCCAGCTCGCCTGGCCGTGCTGATGGATCAAACCCCAGTCCCGGCCCCTAACAAAACCCCTGTGACCCCGCGAACTCCTCCTGGTCTCGACACCGATAGCCGTAGCTACCGATCGAGTCTGGTAGAGTCGGAGGTTGCGGAAGCGTCCGGGTAAACCCGTACGTTCCGTTTGGCGGAGGGGTGTTGTAACGTGGCAAAACGTTTGACCTCCTCCTAACCAGCCTTACGCGCGCACCTAGTCCCGCACGAGTATCGAGTACCGATTCCGCTATTCGAATTCTTACCGCCCTCGTCCACAGGAGCCATGTTGGTCACCTGGCGAGGCACGCCGCTGACCGGCAACGAGCAGCGCTCACCGGACGGGTGGCACAGGTGAGAATTACTGATAGCGGAAAAGCCAGTCAGTCCATGTTCGTCCCGCGTGTTGCGAGCCTCGTGCCAAATAAACGTGTGACGACCGTGAGCTTCCCAAGAGAGAGAGAGAGAGTGAGAGAGAGTGAGAGTGCCCTGTATTCCCTCCGTGAGAGTTCCTGGATTTTACCCTGGTGTTTCTGGACTGGTTGAACCTCGGAAGCGGTAAATACGACGACTCGGCGGATTTGACGAACACGTGTGGCTGACTGAGTGCAGTCAACGTAAGAGTACCGTGCCGAAACCGTCGCCGATCGAGGTAAGATCTGTCCGGTTACCCATAAAACCCTAGTCCCGGTCCCCAACACCCTATACAACCCCCGTGAGTTCCCTAAATCATCCCTAAAACCTCGAGAGCGAGTCCCTGACCGTTGCGAGAGTTTTCAAACAAGTCCCGTACCCCACGTGGTCCGCGCACTGCGTGTTAGTGTGCCGGTTTCGTCCCCGCTGCGCACCTAACGTCTCGCGAGTCCCGGCCGCCATCTTGTCGAGTCGTCGGCTGTCACGCGTCGCAGTAGTCTGCAGCGAGGCAGAGGCTCAGGCAATTCCCCAAGTGTCGTGCGAGAGTGTACCGACCCCCACTCCCTTCCCCGCCACAGCTGTTCGGCAGCGGAGTCTCTCGCCGCTAACGCGGTGTGTTCTCCGTTCAACGAGAGCGTGAGCGAGGGACGTATACCCGAGTTCCCGAGAGTGAGAGAGAGAGTGTGAGAGTGAACTACTCACTAATATAGTTTGATTATTTATTCTTTGCATTATTTATCTATTATTTATTGTAACGTAGAGTAGAGTCAGATTATATTTTGTATCCTAGACGCCAGGTAGCGGGCGGTAATTCGCGACCTTTTTCTTTTTTCTTTTTTTTAATAAACATTTTAGTTAAACATATTTTTTTCGTATCGGTGTCTTTATTCATCGCCCCCACCATATCCCTCTACCGATCCCTAGAGTTAGTTCCGAGCGAGAGAGCGAGAGAGAGGACTTCATCCCCGAAGTCTGGCGCCCAGCAACCACCCCTAATCTACGTTGGAGCCAGGTTTGTTTTCGGATTTAGTTTCCTGGGTCACCCGAGCTCGGGAAATTGCCGTTACAGCAGATAGCATCTCGGCGGACTTTTGGCGCCCTTTTTCTGACCTCCTTATTTCTGTTGTTGTTGTTGTTCCTGCTGTTGTCGTTGTTGTTGTTTTTGTTGCTGCTGCTACTATTGCCGTTGTTGTCGTTCTGGTTCTCCTTTGGGCTCGTGGCCTCTCCGGGATTTTCCTTATCTTTCCCTTTTTTTTCGAGATCTTCCTGTTTACCTCGACCCAGGGCCTGTCACCTCCGCCTCGAGCATCTCCCGGAGTCTCTTCCCTCGCAGCCATCGCCTCTCTTTTTTTCTTTTCGGCCTCTTGTTCTAGAGGGCTCGAGGCGGCCCTCTTCTTTCCCCCTTCTGGCGTCGTGCATTCTTTGTCCCTTTCGGGCACATTCTTCTGGGCCTCGGCCATCTCCCTTGCAGCCTTGAGGTAGGTAAGCGCGTCCACTGCGTCTTCTAGCTCAAGCAGCCCGTTTTTTATGTCATTACTGACATTTTTTTGTCGGTTCGTGGCCGACTTCATTCTCCTGAGCGCTTCTCGGCATCTTTCAAGTTGTTGACCCTCGTCGTCTCGCGCTTTTTCAGACATTGAGGCTCCATCCTGTGTTGCAGCTAGGCCCCCGCCTTTTTTCGCAGCCTCAGGAGCTCCCTGCGTCATTAGGCTCCTCCTGGAGAAGTTTCTGCCTTCTTCGGTGCTTCCCTTGTCGTCTTTCCCTGCGCTCGGCGCCTGCTCCATCACTTTCGTGATTTGAGTTTGCGGTGGCGTCTTTGCAAGTTTCGATTGCCTCGCAAAAGGATCTGAAAATCTCGTTTCTGGTCCGATGTTCACCAGCATAGCAGTCGGTGGAGGGCAGCGGTTATTTGTTGGCTGTACCTGGTCTTCTTTTTCCACGTCGTCGTTTTCTTGTTTTTTTTCCGTATGATTTGTGCGGTTGGCCTTCCCCAAATCCAGTAGGCCAGCACCGACCACCGGGGCTTTCACCCGATCGGAATCGGCGGTGAGATTCCCCTCCACTAGGGTACTCACTTGGGGTAGTTGGTTTTTAGACACACTACTCATATTTGGTTTTATTTCGGGGTTCCTTCCCCTAGTGTTTTGGTTCGCGGGAGTTATTTTATTTCGCTCCTACCCTCTGCTCGTGTTGCCACAAACAGCGGGCATCCCTCTATCCACCACCCGAGGACGCGCCGCGTATGGGTATCACCTCCCACTGCGGAATAATAATAACAATAACAATAACAATAACAATAACATAACAATAACAATAACAATAACAATAACAATAGCAATAGCAATAGCAATAGCAATAGCAATAGCAATAGCAATAGCAATAGCAATAGCAATAGCAATAGCAATAGCAATAGCAATAGCAATAGCAATAGCAATAGCAATAGCAATAGCAATAGCAATAGCAATAGCAATAGCAATAGCAATAGCAATAGCAATAGCAATAGCAATAGCAATAGCAATAGCAATAGCAATAGCAATAGCAATAGCAATAGCAATAGCAATAGCAATAGCAATAGCAATAGCAATAGCAATAGCAATAGCAATAGCAATAGCAATAGCAATAGCAATAGCAATAGCAATAGCAATAGCAATAGCAATAGCAATAGCAATAGCAATAGCAATAGCAATAGCAATAGCAATAGCAATAGCAATAGCAATAGCAATAGCAATAGCAATAGCAATAGCAATAGCAATAGCAATAGCAATAGCAATAGCAATAGCAATAGCAATAGCAATAGCAATAGCAATAGCAATAGCAATAGCAATAGCAATAGCAATAGCAATAGCAATAGCAATAGCAATAGCAATAGCAATAGCAATAGCAATAGCAATAGCAATAGCAATAGCAATAGCAATAGCAATAGCAATAGCAATAGCAATAGCAATAGCAATAGCAATAGCAATAGCAATAGCAATAGCAATAGCAATAGCAATAGCAATAGCAATAGCAATAGCAATAGCAATAGCAATAGCAATAGCAATAGCAATAGCAATAGCAATAGCAATAGCAATAGCAATAGCAATAGCAATAGCAATAGCAATAGCAATAGCAATAGCAATAGCAATAGCAATAGCAATAGCAATAGCAATAGCAATAGCAATAGCAATAGCAATAGCAATAGCAATAGCAATAGCAATAGCAATAGCAATAGCAATAGCAATAGCAATAGCAATAGCAATAGCAATAGCAATAGCAATAGCAATAGCAATAGCAATAGCAATAGCAATAGCAATAGCAATAGCAATAGCAATAGCAATAGCAATAGCAATAGCAATAACAATAACAATAATAATATGAAAAATGCTGGTATCTGAAAATAGAGAAAACGAAGTTAGTTATGTCGTTTGCGATTCTGCAATGATAAATCATACACACCATTCCTCGCAGAATCCTTCGTCACTTCCGGCGTGAAGGATCATCAACGCTTGGTATATACGATCAGAAAGATGATCGCACATTAAATAATCTTCATCGTCAGGATGAAGACCTACGTCATCTTCTTTCTTGAACCACCAATAGAAGACTTGGTGGCTTATGACGAGCGTTGTCGGTGTTCCATTGATGATGACTTGTGCACCAAGCAAGCCACATGGTTCATTCAAATATGGAGCTAGCTGGCTCATCACGAAAATGGGAATATTATCTCCAACCCCCCATTCTACTGGAGTTGCCCAATCATACCCAGTAAAGAATCTTGCTGTAAGAAAAAAGTTTATTCGATCAATTGTAATGAATTGTATGAAAACACCAAGTTATACTCGAGGCATACTCACACATATTCGCATCATCATCAGCCATCATGTTGATAATATTCCTTGTTCTTTCTCTTTGTTCGATCGGGAAAATTCGAGTCTACAATTTTTTTCACCTATTTCCGCACAAATTCTCCCTTAATAAGTCACTCTCCCACGTATCGAAAAATTCTAGTACTCACCACAACCCACCACTTTTTGGAACTAACCATTTTTTCCACTCAAACTGAACTGCTGAGGGGCTGCATCCTACTCGCTACAAACCACGCCTCAAAATTAAGCCAAACCCCTGCAAAAAAAAAACGCAGCTATAAATGTCGCTCATAATGAATGTGAACTATGCGGCGAAACGCTTTTGTACAACCACTGAATCTTTTGTGCAACCAGCATAGTGCGCGGTCAGCCCCAATGAATAGAATAATAAATACTATCTAGATCTTAAGATTTCTGCAATACTTTAAGGTGATGGATGTTGGATGGTTCAGATCTTGCGTGGGACGATCTTCACCCCATTTTCCATCATGCATCCACCTGATGCCAAACTTGTCGGAACGCGCATCAAAGTCAAGCCGAACTTGTCGGTACATGCCTCAAAGTCAGGCCAAACTCATCGAAAAACGAAACTATAAATGTTGTTCACAATGACAGTGAAATATGCCTTGAACCCCTTTTTTTTTTGTCCAACCGCTAAATCTTTCGCGCACCCAGCATGGTGCGCGGTCAGCTCCAATGAATAGGACAATGAATATCATTCGGAGTGTTGGAATTTTTTCACAATCTTAGTCTATACTTGGAGTCATACACACGCCCGTCAATATGGAGCTAATCTTGGATCTGCGAGGTTTCGGACGTTTCGGGGAAAAATTTGTTGTCAAAGAGCTAGCTGCAATAAGCATTCACAGACATGAAGAATATAAGCAATGTATCACGCGCATCCTTTTCAAAGCACCATGCTCTTGGGTGATTCTCTCGAGCGAGTATAAGAATCTCAATTCGTGGCTAACACGGTTCCACCATGGAATACCCTGGAATGTTGGGGAAACGGTGTATCGGGATGTGGTGAAAATCGTGAAAGAAGTTGTGCATGATGCAACTTCCATTTATGTGAAGGGGTTGGAGAAGAAACGCTGGGTGGAAAAAATTTTCACTGAAGATGATGCAATACCTGCGATAGTTGATCTAGACGAGCTGGGATGTCCAAACTTTCGAATACCACGATTGGAATCGAAAATATTTCACTGGCATGGCGACTGTCATGGGGATGTGCCTGGAGGGTACCATTGCGCATTCGAAAACGTTCAGCGGTTAAAAAACTGGTATTTGGGGGATTATAAAAAATCACCTATATTTCTCGAGGATCGTAGTGGGGATGATGGTTTAAAAGCGCAGAGCTCGCGGGGAGCTGCACTCGTGCGTCTCAACTCTTCAGCGTTGATACAACCCTCACATATAGTTGAACACGTAACAGTTGCAAACTCGTTTGATAAAGGTAAGAATATTATCACACGTCAATAATATTCAATTCTATTATAAAAACTAATTTCAAATTATTCATTCGTACGTGTGCAGATGGACTTCAGCAAAATCAACAACACCAGCCGTCTGCAGAATGATATGCTAACGAAAAAGATGTCTGATTTGGAGATTAAACAGAAATATGACATCACTGAACTGAAGCTAGTGAAGACGAAATTCGGCCCCAGAGTCTTGGCTACAATCGATGACAAATACGTCATCTTCCTACCAGCGAGAATCGGCAAGATCTTGGAGGCGGAGCCTGCTCAACTCGCCGATTCAAACAAAGAGGCAGCTGGAAAACGTCTTCAGATCCTCTACCTTGGCGGTCAATTTAATAAATTTGAATTTTGTAGTAAAATTTGAACATACATACAAAAAATCACTTATGTAATGGGATGGGTTGGGTTGAATAAATAAACATACTCATGACACGTGTATATATATTGTAACATTGCATGTTACAATATACCCGAACTCCCTTAGACGACCTTAGTTAAGGGTGCATTGAGTGCATGTGAAAACTGTACGGATGAGTTAGGGCAGCCCCGAGGCTAGATTTTACTCCGAGAGGCGACCGTGACCGACTTAAGACTGTCGAATTTATTTCTTATTCTTTTGTTTTTTTTTAACCTTTTCTCTATTATGTGGGAGACCCGGCCAAATGTATGACGGAGACTCACGTGAAGGGACGTTCACTTGACGAAGGCATCGGCACCCGATTTCGAGAGTTGACCGATAACTTTGACACGAGTCGACGCTTAAGGAAGCACCCTCTCACACACACGAAGACACGGGGGAGTGCCGAGGGCACTCAGCTACGAGGGATACAGGTGGTGGAAGAGATTCCCGCCACCCCCAAGAGCCTGCGAACCGTGGTCTGACAACGAGGGCCTCCTACGTCCTGGCCAAATTTGAGTTTACGCGCGTGGCACGCCGCCATGTAGAGATCCAGCGGTCGATCGCAAAATCAATATTCGACTGGGTGTGCGCACGACCGGCGTCATGTGGTCTAATTACTCTGCCGTAGGCCTGCTTCGCAGGTAGATCGCCGAGCTCCGTGCTCGCTCTAATTTTTGCTAGAGTTTGTCTAAGCCACGAGGCGATTTTGTAAATTCCTTTAGAGGAACTTTTTGAGTGAGTGTGAGTGCCTGAGGTCGTTACCGTGGCTGTTGGAGTGCCTGGAAGGTCACAGAGGTTTTTCCTGCGTGGAAAACTGACCGAGAGTTTGGCTGGACAACGGTAAGCGTTAGCCAATTTGATCCGTAAAAATTTCAATCCGGCAAACGGCCATCTGCCATCTTGCCTTGGTGCGAGCCACGAGGCTTAGTAGAATTTGGGATTGAATTAAACCGATCTCCGAGCCGGTCGGCCGCCACCAGTGTCAGAAGGCATAATAGAGTTTCGAGTTTGAGTTTTTTGAGTTTTTCTTTATTTTTCTTTGAGTAAAATTTTCGAGTTTCTGTCGCGTAAGATCACTTATTAGAGCACGTACGCTGCACACACGAGTGTGAGTGAGACAGCCTTAGTCCGTCACTGTCGCGCTCTTTTTTTTCCCACGAGGAGATTCAGAGCATTAGGTCAGAATTAACCATTTCTCATATTTGGCAATTTTGGTTTAGCTTACGTAGGCAGAGTTAGTGTAAGTTAATTTTAAGTCATTTTGGAAATTAGTTTTAGTTTGCTGCGAGGCATTATTGTTTCGAGCTAAGCGATATTTTTCTCTGTTATTGCTCTCCTACGTGGAAGCCTGATCTTGTCTACGATTAATTTTTGTGAAGCTCGATAAACTGTTGTTTTAGGCCCGAGGGGTGACACCCCGAGGTGCATGATCGCTGCGGCGGTATTATAATTATTTCTTTTTGTTATTAGCATCACGTTGTGCAATCTAGTCTATTTCTTTTTTTTGAATAAATTTCGTTTATTTTGTTAAAATTTATATGGCACGAGTCGTTAATGTGTACGCTATTCCCTCACATAATCCCGACCCCTCTCCGCGGTACTGCAGCTAGTCGCCGCTTATTCTTTCAGTCCGTTTTCTTTTGTTATTTAATTTTGTTATTATCTCGTGACGAAGAAAGTTCGTTTGGCGCCCAAATTTCAATTTAATTATTTTCTTTTCGATCGTTTGCCAGTTATTGTCGACTGACTCGGTCTCGAGGCCTAGTTATCCGGTCTGGACCCGAGGCCTGAATAAGGGCCACGTCACAATATATAAATTGTGAATACATTTATTCATTGATCCTTTTGGTTTATCATAAGCTTATTCTAGTTCGCAAGCATGCAGAATTCTTAAAATGTGGTTAATTTTTTTACGGTCCCACTGATGGGGTTATATTCAACAATGCGATCGTGTATGATCATACAGTATGCTGACCTGTTTGCTGGAAATGCAACACTAGTTTCAAATTCTAACCGAATATCCACCGGTCCACTCTTTAACGATTCATTCTGCTTGGAACAATCTATAGCAATAAGCGGAGCCTGTTTCAAAAAATTACTCTTTGACAAAAGCGGCTCGGGTTCTTTATCATAGTATGAAAATTGAAAGTTAGTATACATATCATAGAGAATGGCATATTGATTATTGGTAATATCGAGATTCAAATTCCCATAAGGATAGCACTGTGAGTTTAGGAAAAGTTTAACATCTCTGATGTTGCAGTGATCAAATTCGCTAGCATTTTTCATCGAATCGTTTCGTCGTGCTGTTTGAAATCCTAGTATAACTTGTCTTGGCTTCTCTAGCTGTGTCGACGTCTTGACAACCCATACGTGTCTCGTTGTTGCAGGCAGCATTGGATACTCGTACATTTCCCACGAGCGGAAGCTCATAGATATAGCAGGATCTGCGGCTATATAATTGAGGATCTTGATTTTTGCAGGATCCGAGAGTCTGATGTATGGTAACAGCTACACAATTTTCTGGAGCGAAACTTTGATCTCATCCGCAGCAGTTTGACGTATAGCATTCAAATCATTGTTCGATCGAGTCAAAATCAACTCATGCTTTGCGTTGACGATAATCCTATTATAATCCTCAGCAAATCCAAGCAGAAAATTCATTGGTATAACAACGTCAAAGTATCCCTGGGTGTTAGCCAGCTTGTTATTGCCAACCAGCCAGCCGTTGTTTTCCAGAAGATGTTGCTGTCCGGGTGTGAATGATAAATATCCCTTCATAACGCTCATGATGCCCGAATTCTTATTTTGATCAATCTCTTGACCATTCAACTCGTAACGCATCTCGCTAAACATATGACACACAGCCATATTGACCAATTCCGTGGTTGCACCAACGTCGGTGCCATCTGCTTTTGTAATCCTGCCGTAGATATGGAGTGAACTTTTACTTGGTAATACACACGAGTCTTGATTCTGCACAGTGATGCGAATCTCATCATTATTCTTGAATGTAGACGATCCATATGGATGATGTGCATGCACTTCACAGTGAGCAATCGACTCATCGAATGTCACAGGTGTTTGGATTTTTATCATTTTCGAGATGGGCATATGCAGATATAACAACGAATTCTTATTTTCCACCGCGAAGTCGAAGTCCTAGGCTCTGGAGAAACTGAGCGTTCTGATGTGTCACTCGAATCAGAGATGCTCGATGACTGATGATGCTTGGACATATTTTCGGACTTTTATAGCTACCACCAGACTTTCTTATGCGCTCAAACACTATACCCATATTATCTTAAAGATTTCACATGCAATCGTATAGTCACGGTTTCGCCTCGGAAATTGACCAAGTCTCCGCTCTGATCAACTATTCTCAATTGTATATCGTGTATTGACCGCACGGTGATTGGATGGTAAATGACGTTGGTTGGCACTTCCACAATCTTATATCCAGGCGGAACGGTTGGGAAAAATTGATGAATCGTGTGTACTTGATGTTCGTTTATGTATGCACCCGTGGTAATATTACACTCAACACGCAAGGCGTTGACTTTGAGTATGCGAACAGGTAACTCAGACTTATGGGCAATACCGCCCGGGAGAATATTTGATTTGAATCCAAGCAGTCGGCCTATGGAATTTTCTGATTCAAAGTTTACCGCATGATTACACACGTTTTCACTATGCAGCTCATTATTGTTAGCTTTTAGATTTACTGTAATATCCTTGTGTAGTGACTTTTTCAAATAACTTGCAATATCGTCGATTTCATAGCTACCTGTGGGTATTGTATTGACGGCAGATACAGTTTTGTAACCATCGACAAAGACAGCGAGATCAATGACCCGTGCAGAAATTGAAAATGGGCGCTGGCCAGGCCCTGTCTAGTTTTCCTTCTTTCTAGCCAGTTTTTGGGTAGTGAAACTGTCCAGTTCCAGACTAGGATTGTAACGCAAATCTGTCTAATGCCTGTCTAGGCGGACTGACGAGTTGCTGGTCGGGAGGTCTCAGCAGCTGCTAGCCAGAGACCTCTACAGCTTCTAGGCAGAGAACTCGGCAGTCGCTAGTCAGGAAACTCGGCAGATCCGAACAAGCAAACTCGGCAGTTGCTAGTCAGGTAACTCGGCAGATCCTAAGGAAGGAACTCGGCAGTTGCTAGTCACGAAACTCGGTAGATTCTAATGAGAGAACTTGACAGTCGCTAGTCAGGAAACTTGCCAGATTCTAATCAAAAAAATGATCAGTTCCTAGCGAAGAATCTCACCAACTCGGTCAGCGATCTCTCTAGAATATCATGTGTTATAGGGTATACATTCGGTTTCAAAGTGACGTCTAATACAATAAAATATTTTTATTATCAAGTATTATTTACTATATTATATTTTTTATATTTTTATATAAATATTATTCATCAAAATTTTATCATTTATTAAAATTATATTATTTATTATATTAAAATTATAAATATACGTATATATATAATATAATATAAATATTGCAATAACAAGTCAAAGTGAGGAGAGTAATAACAAAGGTTCTTGGATTTTTAAAGTGAATTGGATATTCTCCGCTCTTGATCAAAAATGAAAAATAATAAAAAGTTAGTCATGACAGAGATATATACGTTAAAAATTAAAACTCAAAGTTATAAAAAGTGAAAAATAATTTTGAAAAGTCAGTCATGACAGACATACATTATACGTTTCCCATAATAAGAATAGTGTAATATTTTTGGTGCTTAGATTTAATTTTTATCTCTCCTTTCTTTCTCTAGCTCCAGCTCTTGCTCCAACTCTTTCTCTTGCTCCAGCTCTTTCTTTTTTCCTACAAGGCTTTTTTCTGCAGGCTTACGCCTAGTGACGCGCTGCTTTCGCTTACCGTCCCAGTCAATGGAATTACTTAATGCATTTCCCAGCTCATGATAGTATAGCTTCTCTGTTATTGTTATTGTATTGTCTTTCTCAATAGTTTTGCACTTCATGAGTATAACCTCTGCAATGAACGAAAATAGTTAAATTGAGTATTATTTTTCCCTAAAAATGTACATCATAAAAATAAAATAATGACATAGTAAGTCGCATTCTTTTACCTAGCATACACTTGCAGAAACAAGTATCCTTGAATATAGATTTTTCGCCCGAAGCTTTTACCGCCGTGAAGTTAACTGCTACATCTCTGGTTAGATGTTTTTTTAGTACGCCTGTGATATTTTTCGACAGACTTGTTCGAAGATCCACCAAGTAGTGCAATGTGGCAGCCTGTAGATTTTGTAACTGGTAAAACTTGGGATATTCTTTACAAGGATTAATTCATGTAAACTATTTAAATATATGTCTTCATCACTTACAAACTCTTTGCGGAATTTTTTATCTTTCTGGAGACGCTCATCGAAGTCCTTAAATGCATCCATAGTCTTTATCGGGACGGATACATCATATTCCGAAGTGAAGCTCTGCACATTCGTTCCAAATGCATCTTGCGCCAGGGCAGACTTCTGAATGCCCCCTTTCAATTCCTGAAACTCTCTCGTCATGGTTTGAATGGCAACACGCAATGCATCAACAGCTGATACAAGTGATCCTTTCGTTCCTTTTTTTGCTACATTAGGCGATATCGTTGGTGACCAAGTTATAGAAGTACGGACTTCTATAAAAAGTGAAATTGATCAACACGTGATTAATATAATTATAAAAACAAAAATATATAAATTGTGAGTTGGGGGAGATTTTGTGTTGCCTGCATGGGGGTAGAGTTGGTCTCCAAACTATTGACATTCTAAAAGTGATTGGTCAACTACCCACACAGCACAGAGACATCCTGAGAATATCCTCTGGATATCACATCAGAAACTACCGGATATCCATGGATTATCCCGTGATATACATTAGATATTTTATGGATATCCCTAGGATGTACAAAGGGCCGGTCCCACAATATCCCGAGGATGTCTTTGTGCGATATCTCGCGATCTCCTCCGGCACTCTCAATGACGTTGTCAGTACATCTTACGCAGCATAGAGCTATCCGGTGGATATCATCTGCATATCCCAGGATGTATGCCCAATGTCATTTCGATATTTCCCAATTTATCGGCTGCTAGCGAAGCAAAGGACGTAACCTTCACGAGACTCCGTGAGGGAACCGTGTTTATGCAAACTTTGACTACAGCATAAGAATGTATAAAATATAAAAATATGTATAATAAAGTGGCTCACGACTCGAGAATACCAAATCGTGAGGGCGATCTTGTAGCGAGAGAAATTCGGTCTGGTCGCCACCTGGTGGTTATTGTGAACAATATCGGTGCACTATGCTGGAAATCTTTGAATATCCAGGATATCGTAAGACATCAAAAATTAAATTATGTCTCATAATGGGCTGACTACAATTCGTAAAAGGTTGCAAAAAACGTGAAACAGTTTTGAAAATCGATTTGTATTCAATAATTAGTATGCACAATATTTTGCGACACAAATTGTATGTGATATCTAACGATATCCGTGGGATGTTCTGAATATCACTGGGGGTATTTGAGATATCATAAGACGTGTCCAGAAGGTTGCGATATCTTACGATATCCGTAGGACGTTCTAAATATCGGTGGGGATATTTGAGATATTGTAGGACGTGTTGAGGACGTCCGATGCAGTGTAAAGTCTTACGCGATATCCCATGGATGTCCCCATGATATTTGAGATATCTGTTGGATATGCAGGACATGATTAGGATATCCCGCGGATATCTTGTGCTGTGTGGGTAATTAACCAAGTGATATTCCGATACAATCACTCAAATATATTTTTCAACTCAAAATTCTTATTTATAAATCATACATACATACCATTGAAATTCGTAGCAATGGAACTTGAAGATGTAACCGGTGAAACAGAAGTGTCAGCAGCTTTCTTCGATTTTGCAGATGCGTTGGGTAAACCAGGAGCTTTGGTATCTTTCTTGGATCTTAAAGGTGCGCTAGGTAACCTAGAAGCGTCAGTCCTTTTTTCGGATTTTGAAGATCCCTTCCATTCCTTCCATCCACTTCCTTTTTTTGAACGGAGAGATGAAGCTTTCACAGTAGGATTCTTTGAAAGAGCTTTTTTCCCGGATGACCTCAATGATTTTTTTGGAACTTCTATGAATTTATCCCATATACCGAATTACGACATTGCAACAAGGAGATAATTTGATGATACAATTGAATTCGACATGCCTGTCATATAGTCTTCATCACGAGGAAATTCAAAATTGTCCATCTTATTGGTATCTTTTGCGGCATTCTTCCATGCTTGTGTCAGATGACTATCCTGAGTTTTCCAGTTGTTTTCGTTTTCATCCTGGGATCCTTCGTTTGAGCTGTCATTTGAAGCAACACTGCTTCTGTCTGATGCTGTAATATTGAGTATATTGAAATGGTGATTAATTCAGACTGTAGTCTCACCCACCATTCGTTGAACGGTTATCCCCACTCGAAGTTCTGATTCTTGGTACACGTAACAATTCCTTTGTCAGTTCAGCATTGCTTTTTATAACTCTTGTTCGGTACGTCTTAGTATCTACTGCTGCTTTTTCAGCTTTGGAAGTGTTTTCGTCAGTTGTATAGGCGTATTCTTCTATTCTGAGAATTTCCAGCCGTTGCATTGCTTCGTCATAAGTTTCTGAATATAATGAATTACATTATATTATTAACACATAAATAAGAGGCATGAACCCGTTGATAATGTAGCCTGAACATGGAAGGCCTTAGAGAAACTTGAAAAAATACTTACTTGCGTGTCCACGCAATGTCATGGGATATGATGGCCAACTTTTTGGTGGAGGCGCTTGGTTTTTTACAAAGTCGTTCAGAAGATCAAAGTCGTCGTCATCGTATGGAGGGGGTAAATATTTGCACTCACATTTTCCTGTGTGAACATTGAAAGTGATCCACGTTGATGGCACACAGTCAATATCGGCCTCACCATTCTTATTTTTAGTGAAAAATCTCACTAGTTGGTATGGATAATACGCTTCTTCTGCAGCCTCATCTTTTTTTCCTTTATCTTGTGTGGCCATCATTCAATTTTATCTGTAAAATTAGGTTTGTACAAACTTTACCAATCCCAACTAGATGGAAATGAATGGAACAGTATTAAATTCACATAACATTTCACCAGGAAAGAGATTAGAATTGATAAGAATTTTCTCGACGTAGAATAGGACCTTAGGTGGGGCTCACAGACAATACGTAAATTGAGATCATGAGTTCAAGCAAACAAAAGTCGAATACATGTCAGCCAAACAAGAATATAATCTTTAAATTTGTAATGCCGAGTTTTATAAAGGTGGGGTGAGATTCACCACGGAGGTTGCGTTCATATCTTTCATACACATATTTATCGTACACAAAATGAAAATACATTTAAAGAAAATTACTCATTTTCTTAAACATCGAAATTGACTCATGGACAAGACAGGATAAAGAATAATCTTGACTGACGGGTCCTACGATACAATCTTGTTTGTACGACTTATTATCACGTTGTACACGTGTACGTCTAGAGTTTGGTTAAGTGAGGTTAGGTTTTTGTAACGAACATCCGATGAGAATTGAATTCCGACGAAGAAGAAGTTAGCTTAAGTTAAGTTAGCTAATCTTTGGGCTTAAACACGCGGTTTTATTTCGTATGCTACTGACCTTTAGAATTGTTTGACTGTTTGAACGTGGACACGTTGCCACTTTCACTGTCAGAGTCGAACTGGCGTCTCGCGTTAACGACGGGCGTAGTGCGCAAGCGCGGAGCCATGGTCTAACCTAACCTCACGTAATTTATACTAACGACAAGATTGTTTCAATGCCCTAAAAGATGAAATAGGCACGAATGTCTATGGAGAAATTGGTAATCATAGGAGTGATAGAAATAAAAATATACGGATAAAAAAGCGATTTTAACCTTACCCATCATTCATGCAGAAGAGATGTGGCATAAGCTTCATTCTTTTTATCCGGCAAACGCATTATAACCATTTTTCGCTTAATGTCATCCACAGAGCACGAAATCTTGATTGTAGAATATGTGACATGCAGTACCCACGATTCCAGAAATTTCGAATCACATGGATATGTGAATAATGATCTTTTTATCTTCCACTTTTTTCCATAAACTGTGATATCCCCCGGGCGTTCTTCGGAATAAGTCATGTACTCAATTTTAAGAATGGTACCGCTGTTCAGCAACACAGTATCGTCAGGAGAATTGCTTGACAGCAAATATCCTCTCAATTTGAGTTTTAAAATTTTCCTGCGATTCGTTGCTCCGTAAGTTTGAGCAGATTGCTTTATAATCTTTACTAACGGTGGTACAGATGGCTTTTTTTTACCGATAGTGCTTAGCTCATGTAGCCGACGACAAATTTGTGCGAGAGGTCTGTTCGGTGTACGAACATAACGTTTCAGTCGCCCAAGTGCATTCTCGAAAGGGAATGCTGTGAGTTTTGAAAGGCTACAGTTGAAGTTCCTTGCGTCATGAGCAAGATGAATTAAATTGTGAGCGTTCATCACTTGAGACTCAGGGCCATAGTATTCTTTCAAAAGTTGGACAAAGTTAGTTAGATATTTTTTGGCCAACCTATTGTATTTCAGAGCTAAATCTTCATGACACAAAATTCGGCATGCTGCATGAAATAACAGAAAATGTTTGTAGTCTTGGATATAAAATGTCTCTCAATACAACAGGTCCACAATATAGCAGAAAAAATCTTAATTCAGTAGCCTTCCATTTAGCTATATATTTCACTGCTCTCGGTTTACGTTGAAATTCGCACGGTACCAGATTCTTTAAAAATTCCAATCTATCAGAAAGTTGTAAGCGAGCTCTGCGAGAAAATCTAGTATATAGATCTCCACGGATCCAAAATTCTTGAATGAGTTTTTTCATTACACCGATACAACACAAGTGCATGAAATCAAGAATAAATGCAATGATCATATTCATCTTTGGCCACAACTGTAATAATGGTGTAATACCATTGTGGTGCTGTCGTTGACTTTGACGCCTGAAAGATTCATCAGTTCTTATTGGACTATCCACTTGTGGGTACACTCTAGAGTTTCCACTTCGGCAGCCTTTGACTTCACACCTTTCACAAGCAAAGTATCCAGTATGGCCTTTCGTACACTTTAAGAAAGATCTCGCTGGCGTATCGCAGATAAAACATTGAATGTACACCTTGAACAGTTTCCCATCGATGACGATGCCGTTCGCCGACAACTCATTCATTTCTGTGACGAACGGAGCTAGAAATTTATTCAAGTCTTTGGGCTTACCACCACCAGCATATATAGCGGCGGGTCGTGGGTTATAGATGTCCGATTCATGGACGATTTTGAATAAAATAGGCCACAGCTCCATATTACCCGAATGAAAGAGAGGCAATCCGTCAATATTAATCTGTATCTCAATCAAATTACTAGAATGTGCTTTTGGATTGAAGTGAGCCTTCATTTGATCTGCGATACCCAAGTATACAAATTGTGCAGCATTTCCTTCAAGGTCTTCCATTACTTGTATATTATATGCTGCGGAGGAAGTTTCCAATAATGTTTTCGCTGTCTTTGGAAGATTAGGAAGCAGTCTCCTCCGCAGGATTAAGAGAAGTGAGTCCAACTGATTCTGTGTGATATTGTATTGTATTGCCCACTTTCGAATTTCATCCGATTCATCCTCGAGCTCAAAACCCTCATGTGCTGATTCGCTTGAATCATCATCGTTCCCATCCCTAGTTTTTCTACCAGATAATATGGGTTCATCATGTCTATCCAAACCACCAGGACTGAGATCAAGCTCAGTTGCAGATGCTTCCGATGTAGAAGACACGAAATTGCGTTTTGCTGGTTCTGAAGGATCCTTTGGGTTTTTGTCACACGAGTCTGTCTCTTGTTTGTGGGTATCTGCAAACCAAATGGTCTCAGGCATTGCTGTAGTGAGTCATTTCAGGTATGGCCAAGAAATCTTTTTTGAAGAATATGACTATACAGTATGTACAAGCTATCTGATCAAGTTCAAAGTTTTTTTCACATAATACTATAATATAACCACAGCTCTAAAAACCCAATTAGTATGTACAACTTTGGATTCATAGTATACTGTTATATTCTGGTGTAAAAGTAGACGAAGATGACGAAGGAATTATATCCAACAATTAAACATTATCATGTCGTTCACCAATACCTCGCGGTAAGCATAACCTGACCAATCCTAATTCAATACATACCTTCAGTTTTCAGGTGTGCTTTCAGGTTCTCATGTTCAGTTTCAAGTTCACTTTCAGTTTCGCTTACACTATCACTTGAAATCTCACGACGTAATTTCTGAACAGCACGATGCTTCCGAACTCGAGCTAGAGTTTGTCTCCGTTTTTTATCTCTTGCAGTATTCATTTTCGAACGATCGTGGCTGGTAATGGACTATCAACGGCAATATGGAAGGACGACTTGACGACAAGTTGATTCTGCCGTGGCTTAATCCTTTGAACAAAGCAATTCTAACCTCCAAGTACACGTGCGTTCGGTTTGAGGTAGGGATGAGCATCGGAAGTCTACATACCGGAAATATCGAAATTTTCCTCGTGATTTCCGATATTTTAACATGGACATTACTGCTTTTGATACATCGAAAAAATATCGATATCAAAATAATAGCAAATTTGCAAATGTTCTGCGTGCTATTATTCTTTTATAATTTTTTTTTTCATAACTATTATGAAAGTTTCGATAAAAACGTTTTTATTGATAATAATACTTCAAATCAAACATAATAATAATAATAATAATAATAATAATAATAATAATAATAATAATGATAATCATAATAATAATAATAATAATAATAATAATAATAATAATAATAATAATAATAATAATAATAATAATAATAATAATAATAATAATAATAATAATAATAATAATAATAATAATAATAATAATAATAATAATAATAATAATAATAATAATAATAATAATAATAATAATAATAATAATAATAATAATAATAATAATAATAATAATAATAATAATAATAATAATAATAATAATAATAATAATAATAATAATAATAATAATAATAATAATAATAATAATAATAATAATAATAATAATAATAATAATAATAATAATAATAATAATAATAATAATAATAATAATAATAATAATAATAATAATAATAATAATAATAATAATAATAATAATAATAATAATAATAATAATAATAATAATATTTGTCCGAGATAAGAAATTTAATGTAATTTTTCATTCCTTTACGGACATATTTATAGTTTTCAAAATCAAATTCAAATCACGGCCTAAAAATATTTCGATATCAGCGAATATACCAAATCGTGATTGGTCGAGTTAGCTGTTGCCAGTGAACTTGAAAGATATCTGATGGGCAGCGAGTCAGACTTGGTGACCAATGTATTGGTGACCAATATAACCAGACTGTATCCAGAAGAACTCATGGCTCGGACCAAGTCTGTATCTGCCGAGTTCACTTTTGCCAGTAAATCCAAATAGATTGTGACCCGGCGTCACGAGTCAGACTTTTCCGGGATTACTATCACCAGTGCATACAGAACAAATCTGGCCCGCACTCGGTTAGCGGTAAGTTATGATTTGCCGAGATCGCCCTGTTCAGTAATTCTAAATGAATCCCGGCAAACATCAGGTTCTGAATTTGCCAAGTTCACGCTGACCAGTAAAGCGGAATAAATTCTGGCCAGTGATGAGTCAGGATTTGCTGAGATCGCTATGGTCAGAGCATCTGCGAGAAGTTTGGCGGTCAGTACCGGGTCAGATTTCCCAGGGTTATCCTGGCCAGTAGATTGGAGGAAATCCTGACCAACACCAAATTGGGATTTACCGAGTTTTCTCTGGCCAGGAAATTCAGAAGTATTCTGGCCACTGCCAAGTCGGGATTTGCCGAGTTTTTCCTAACTAGCAAATCCAAAAAACTTCTGGACTGCGCCAAGTCGGGACTTGTCGAGTTCGCCCTGACCAGGAAATCCAAAAAATTTCTGAACAGCGCTAAGTCGAGATTTGCCGAGTTCGCCCTGACTAGGAAATTCAAAAAACTTTTGAACAGCGCCAAGTCGGGATTTGCCGAGTTCGCCCTGATCAGGACATCCAAACAAATTCTGGCCAGCGCCAAGTCGGGATTTGCCGAGTTTTCCCTAACTAGGAAATCCAAAAATCTTCTGAACAGCTCCAAGTCGGGATTTGCCGAGTTCGCCCTGACCAGGAAATCCGAACGAATTCTGGCCAGCGCCAAGCCGGGATTTGCCGAGTTCACGCTGAACAGCAAATTCAAATCAATTCTGGCCAGTACCAGATCTGGCTACTCCAAGTTTCTCCTGGTCAGTAAATCCATAACTGGCGCTGGCCAGAAGCCCGGCAAACTGGTCGAATTTCTACACGGGGAGGGACGATATAGGAGAGGTTTTGACAGCTTTATAAGTCTAAATCATCAATAAATGACATACAGTCACACAACATCGATCAAGCTAGCAACATGGAGAGCACCAAGATACGTAAGAAGAATAATGTGCTGCAGGAATTAGCGAGAGCTCGCGATATTATTCGACGTAAACACAAAATGATCAAAATGGAGAAAGACACCAGTAAGCAGGCTATTGGCGAAATGTTTAAACCTTTGGTAACACCACTACATGAATTGGTGAACTCATCGAAGCAGCAGCAGCGATTAATAAAACAAGAAGTAAAGATGGAGCAGGGTTCGATGAAGCCTGAGAAAACTGAAGATTTTGTGAAAACTGAGAATTATGATTATGATGTTGACAATGATGATTATGATGCGTATCAAAGTGCGAATGAGGATACCCTTGTAGCTAACACAGCTATTGAAGACAATAATGGTGCATCAGCTACCGCTATGGATGCATCAAATGATATCAACCAGGAAGATGATGATGAAGTTCCACCCGCCTCTACAAGCACGCCGAATCCGAAAAAAGGGGTCAAGACAGCGCATTATTTAAACATGTTTGCCTCGACCAAACAGCGTAAAAACTTGGATGAGAAATATGGTGTTCGAAAGTTGGTGCGCGGAATGAAGATTGGCAATTCGGATATCGAATTTAGCGATGATCTGATATATGTAGGCGATAAAAGCTATGAGAACACACCGGGATTGCTTGAATTGTTATTCAAAAAGTCACCCGATCCCGCGATTGTGAATAAAAGTGACAGACAAAATTATATCAAAATTGTGAAAAAAACGAATGCATACCGAAAATATTACAACCCCGAAAGAAGCCCCCACGAAGATAGGGAAAAAAGCGCCAAATATAGAGATTACATTGCTCCATACATGAGCCCACCGACGAAGAAGGACGAGGAAAGATTCGGTAAAGGTTTACCCACTTATAAGATTGCACAGGCGCGAAGAATGGATTATGTATACTGGAATGATCCTAATGAACTTGTTGATCGCCTTCGGTTACTAACGGCATCTCAAGCCGCGGGTAATACCAGTCATACCAACGAAATATCCTCCATTATTGAAGAACTGCGCGAGGCAAGGATTATTTATTAGCAACAAATCATCTTTAAACCACCATTCACCCAGTGACCGTTGAGCAATGAGCATAGACATATTCGGGCGGCAGCTGGCGAGCAAAAAAAAATTCAAACGCTTGGATAGTCGAGGACCGCCAGGTATAGGATACAAAACTACCACCGATGGTCAGTACGATATAGAAAACAAACGATTGTGTAATATCACAGATCCTCAGGATGCGAACGATGCCATTTCTCTAAAACGTGTTACGGATATTACACAGCAGTCATTAGCGGTTTTTGAGTATGCTATGATAAAGGCATTTGCACAATCTACGTTGCAAGCAGTTCATGCTTTCGAATCCAAACTCAATGCGCGCATAGATCAAGAACATACTAACCATTTCGAGGAGGGTCAACATATTTGGTCTCTTGCGACGAAAAAAATTGATACTCTTACGGAAGATAATGAAGATCTAGATATGCGATTGGCTGGGGTGGAAAGTGTTCTTGAAAGATTCAGCCACAACGGGATGCTCCGAGGAATTCGCTTTAAATCAGACTGAATTATTCTGCAATGAGCATAGATATATTCGGTCGTCAGTTGACTGACGGAAAAATTAAAAGTGTGGGTATTCGGGGTCCTCCTGGTGTCGAATTCAAGACTACCACAGATAAACAGTATGACATAGGCAACAAACGATTGTGTAATATCGCAGATCCGCAGCAGCCAAACGACGCAGCGTCTCTGAAAAGTCTTGAGGCTATTACACGCAACTCGTTTAATGGTCTTGAGAATGCGATCAAAACCGAATTTGAGCAATCCATGAAATTGGCACTCGATGCCCTGGAATCTAGACTTGTTGCACGCCTAGATCAAGAACATAGCTGCAATTTTGATGAAACAGGTCAGCATCTTTGGTCTCTAACGAAAGTAAAGATTGCGGCTCTGAAGGAGGGAAACGAAGCTCTGGAGAATCGATTGGCGGTGATCGCAAAAAACGTTCAAACGCTTAGCCAACACGACTATATCCGTGGAATTCCCTTAATCAAACATGGAGCAGACGATAGCCGACGAGCTCCATAGACCCGCTAGACGCAGATACCCCAGGCGTTATGTTGATATACGCGGCTTGGATGAGACTTGGCAAGCTGATCTTGTCGATATGTCTGCATACTCACGATTCAACAATGGACATAAATTTTTACTCACAATTATCGATATATTTTCCAAGTTTGCGTGGGGTGTGCCCCTTAAGACTAAGAATGCCGATGATGTGACAACCGCAATGAAATTCGTGTTGACTCAAGGACGTATTCCGAAGCATCTACATGTGGACCGGGGTACTGAGTTTTATAACAGCAAATTTAAAGCCCTCATGGATCAGTATGGTATTAACATGTACTCGACATTCAGCAACCTGAAGGCATCGATATGCGAACGCTTCAATCGGACGTTGAAAAATAAGATGTGGGTGCAGTTCACTCGCCGCGGGAATCATAAGTGGATTGATATTTTATCCGATACAATTAAATCCTACAACGACACCAAGCATCGAACAATACGAATGAGACCGAACGACGTCACTGTGGCCAATGAAAAGCAACTATATCGAGATGTGTATAAACCTCGACAGATCAAGAGAAGTCAACGAAAGCGAAAGTTTAAAGTAGGCGATAAAGTTCGAATTAGTATATATGTATAAGCATGTTTTCGAAAAGGGCTATACACCAAATTGGACAACGGAAATATTCACCGTGACTGAGGTGATGAATACGAACCCACCGACATACAAACTTATCGACTACCTGAACAATCCCATCTCCGGGGGTTTTTATGAGGAGGAACTCGGTAAGGTGAAATATCCTGATGGTTATCTTGTGGAGAAGGTCCTGCGGCAACGTGGTGATGAGCTATATGTAAAATGGTTGGGAATGGACAATATACACAATAGTTGGATAAATAAATCAAACATGTAATCATTTTTTTAATAAAAGAATTTATTATGTATCAAGCATTGTTTCTTCATTCACCCAATCCTACCGATAGTTTTACAAAATCTTCAGAGAAAAAAATTCTCAAACGTGTGGAAAAAGTTTTCTCACATTTGAAAAAAGTTTTCTCACATTTGGAAAAAGTTTTCTCACATTTGGAAAAAGTTTTCTCACATTTGGTAAAATTTTCTCACATTTGCATGTAAAGTAAATTGAGGATTATTTTATTTATTTATTTATTTTATTTTTTTTTTACAGAAAACCTTAAAACAATCAGAATTTTTTACAAGATTGCATCATCCTGGAAACCCCAGGGTAGAGTGTCGGTTTCACCAGGTATCAGCTGTCTTTTGTCATCACCCCAGCTTAAGGCTAACTTATTCTGTACAATAGTGCTAACTATATGCCGACTACTTTTTATCATGCACTGTTTCTCAACTAAATTCTTATGATCAATAAGGCATCGTTCGTAATCATCGAACGTGATAGATTTCAAGGTCGACCCTTTTACACCCTTTGCACGCTTTTTATCGGTATTCCCGCGAGTTCTGAATGTATATAATTTCGCCCGCAGACCGATAAATTCAGTCATAATTTTCCCATTATTCTCATCCTTCATCAGACCAAGACGTTTTTTATTCATCTGGGGAATACCGTAGACATTGTCTAGTGGGTAGTCTGATGTATCGAACATTGTCGCAACATCACGTTTGATGATTTCGTAGATGTTTGGTACGGTAAAGTGATATATCAGGCTATCTGTATCGGTATACATTATTTTGCTTCACCACTTGAAAAATTCTTCTTTACATAATCATAGTGAAAGTTGTACAAAAATATTTTCGAAAGATCGAGAATTGCAGCACCAATGTATATAGGCTTGTTGAAATATACCTTGGTGCGATTTAGCTCAATAATCACCATGTCTCGATCGAATACGGTACAGCTATGAAAAGTTGGTCTTGCAATGAGAGCGCGCGCACCACCCCTACCGCCCCATTTTGTGATTAGTTTTACGGTCCTATGATTACGCACATTCTCCATAGTCTTGCCGAATACCGCGTTATTCATAAGCTTGTAGAAATTTTTCTCAAACTCGTTTTTCGACTGCTTCCGCATATTTGTATTGAGATCGATATATGGCTTCAACCACGGTGATTGTGCGAACCTGAGAATTCTGTGCACTTTCACCACCTTTAAACCCAATTTTACGCATTGTTTCAAATTTCGATAGTGTAGAACATATTTTATTTTGGGTAGAAGCGTCATTGCTAGTTTTCTAATTTTGCTACCCGGTGGTATGAAATGTTCGGGGCAGAGGGGTAAATCTGCATGTTGCTTATGTAACATGGTTGGATAATCCAAGTCCACCTCGAGAATGTAGCCGATCGGTGAGTCATCAGGATGGGACATTACATCGGTGTTATTATCAAGTTCCCACTTGAATGAGCCGCCCGGTAAATTCTCACTCATAGCCGCGCCGTAAAGATTATCCACGTCGAAATACATTAAATATGATTCCGCTTTGCTTGAATCGAAATCTTCGCCCATGAATCTATTGTTTGCTCTAGCTTGTCGATTGGAGCATTGAGCCACACCGCCACGAATGCTTTTCTCAATGAATAGAATCATTTCAGGATTATCTAAAAGTTGCAGATTAATTTTCGTATGCTTTAGCATCGCATCGAAAGCAAGCCCCGGCGCTGTGTAATAATGCAATGGATCCAAGTTGTACGTTTTGACACAGCTATCGCGGAAATTTTGAAATATATCGGCTAATAAAAGTACATCTGTTTTTAGGTATAAATCGGAATATTCACCCAGAGTTTTCAGGTCGAACTTGGCCCAAACATTCTTAGCATGCTCATGATCGGCATTGTTAATACCCGAGGCGCTCAGCTTTGAATAGAAATCTTGTTTGCTGGGTAATTTCGTTTCATTGAGTTTTTCCCAAGAATCAATATATTCCTATGGAAAGACGCCTTTACGAATCATCAAGCTAAATTCATCCCGATCGTTGTAAAATTTTCGCGTGATTTGCTTATCCGAGTCGTTGACGTACGATGCTAGCTTCTCTATACCACTAGCCATGAATCTGAGCGAATCTATGAATCTCAAACTAATTATAGTACCATCCACTTTCTTCGTGAACGATATGTATTTTTCCTTATTGATAGGTAGTAGGGTAATATCGCCTGGAAAAGTTGTGGCTAGAGATTTTATGATAAAATGAGAATCATAGCCCGATAAATTGTGAAAAACCACCGGAATTGTGTGCGACTCTTGAAAATTAAGATTGCAGCGATTGTGTGCGGCCCCGCGATATTTTCCCGTAAAATGACAATGATCGCGACATTTTTTCTCCTCAGGTAGAAATGGCTTCTCGCATATGTAACAATTTTTCGCGCGCATGTGACGATCGCGCTGCACTTGATTCAACGCTTCCATCGGTATTATATTCTTTACACGCGACTCTACTTTCACGGATAATTCGCGAAGCTCTGTGATCAGCCATTCAATGCAATCGGATCCGCGATGACTCTTAAATTCCGACAATGTGTCATCGTAGGCGCAGTGCATATAATACGCTGCACTATGTGGGATATGCTCTTGAGCTTCTTTCCCCCCCGGCTGCATCATACATTCAAGATCGGCATATACGACAAACGACACGGTACCCTGATTTTGAAAATTGGAAAATTCCAAGATTTTCTCCGTGGGAAACTCCATGCGGACTTTATTCATTCGCAGACAATCTTGCCGATGATTTTCATAGGCATTTTGTATGCTAAAGTGGCACAGACATCTATCACATAAAAATTGTGCACATTTATGGCCTGACAATTGTTTGTCAACTAAACGCGAAAGATTCTTAATCCAAGCAAAGTGAAATCGGGGTTCAAAATTATTTGAATCATTATCATTCGGTTCGCTCTTACTTTCAATCATTAGCAGGTGGATTGCATCGCTCTCAGTTACATTTTTACTTAAATAAAGAGGGGTGATAACGCTATTTTCAGACTCTTTCTTTCTCTGAAAAGTTTCCGATTCGATTCCGTATACATTAATGCTCAAATTGTTTAACTTTTCAAATTTTTCCACACAACGCAGGGTGGTGGGAAACTTTATACCTGTACAGTTGAAGTTGGAAATGTATCGTTTATAGCTCTGCGTCCTGCTCACACCCATGTTGACGGAATGTAGGGCGGCAGTGACGGACCACAAGAAGCATCGGTTGTCATCATTCTGCACGTTGACCACGGCTTTCTTTAGTTGAATGTCCCGAGGCAGCACGACGAACGTTGAGAGTCCGCCGCAAAGAGGCTCGTATCGGTTGATACAGACCACGGCGTTGATTATCTCAATCATACTCCAGCCAGAGTCACGTTGCTCAAAATCCTCCACCTTAACCAGCAGAGGATTCGTTACGTTATCGATGAACCAGGTTTCCAGCCCCGTCGATGGAAGAATCGTGGCGTTGCGCGTATTGAAGGTCTTTACCTCCAGACTAACCTCGTCGCCTTTGACGTTCTCAAATTTACATGAAATGCTCACGTTCACCTTAATACTTCCTTCATCGCGTAGAGTATCTTTCAAGCGTTCCATCGTAACAGCCTCAGCATCGCTCAAAAATCTTGCCAAATCCTTGTGTTGGAGATTTGTCACAGCTCCGGTGCGTATACGGCAGTTGAAGGCACTCTCCATATCATCCCATCGAACACGATTATGGATGTCATCGTCAATATTACCCCCAACAATACCCCCGCATTGTCGTTCAAATTTCACCAAGTATGATTGCAGCAAGGAAATTGTATGTTGAATCTGTTGTTTTTCGGCAACGCTCAGGTGTGGACGTTTGAGAATATCGCACAAAAATCCGATATTTTGAAGACCGATATCGCACCAACGGGAAATAATATCTTTGCTGATCGGTCCAGGGCTCAGTGTGCGTAGCAAGGCGTAAGCCTTTTCCATCATCTCAAGAAGTTCCGCGTACATTTTACCGTCCATGACTTTTTTTTCTTCACCCTTCTAATGTTGCAGTTTCGTATACACTAGATCGTTGAGGAATGCAAACTGATCATTGGCTCAATATACACCCCCACTGTGGGTCAGTTTCTTGAAATCCTCCCCCTACCCCACAATTTTTTCTCAGTCGAATATCCAACCCATTGGCTGTTACGCTAACAGCATGGTGTCAAAATCTTTCTTCAAAAGAAAAGACCCTCACGCTATTGGCCGGACCTTTTACGACACGGTGGGTGTGAGAAATTTCATTGGTCGACCACTATGCATCGGGTGTAAGCTTTCGAGTTTCCACAGGTATAAAATGAGGAATCGACCCGTTTTTACTCATCACTTGTGCTCTCTAGCGAACATCGAGCTATAAGACGAAGAACCGTAAATATAAAATATAAATTAAATTTACAAAAAAAAAAAAAAAGAAGCAAAAAAAAACATGGCAAACGGATATAGATTGAACTTGATCGGATACTTCAGAGCGATGATGGTGAGTATCCATATTGGTGTTTATCGATAAGTGATCAAGTTATCTGAAAGTGATTCTGTGGTTAGATGTTATAATAATTTTAATCATTTTCCATTATAGCTTCACTACATGAGGATTGAGCGGGAGGCTGGTGAGCCGAATCTTGACCGAATTCGCCGCGAAGCGGCATTCTTCGAAGCTGCCACAGAGCTGGAATGCGGCAGCGAGGAAGACTTTGACCTCTTCGGCATCAGATGGATGCAGGATGGACGCTGGGGCGAAGATCACCCGGTGCAAGATTGGAGCCATCCTGCGTGGCAGATGCCGGGAGGATTATTGTCAATATATAATCTTTAGGTTATTAGTTTACGTTTTAGTTTTTAAGATTAGTTGAGTTTAATAATAAGTTTAATTTTTGTATATTTACCAGAATATATACATATAATATCGAATTTGATTTAGAATTTGCATCTACTTATTTCATCCCCATGATTTGAGAAGTTTTTCATGAAATTTATATTCTCATTATTATTATTATTATTATTATTATAACACAATTATTAATATTATTAGAATCAAAATGCTAAAAATTCACCTCCGCTTTGACGATACGAGAAAGTCTTCTGCCGTGACCAGGATTCGAACCTGGGTTACTACGGCCACAACATAGGGTCCTAACCACTAGACGATCACGGCTGACAGAGGAATTGTTTATAACAAATGATGATTATGTACCAGGGTAACTGATATATTCATGTATAAAATGAATGCTTTTATAGAATTCACGTTGGTTCATGCTTAACTATGGCCGGCAGAAAATCGGCTGATAACAGACCAGCTCGCGGATCGGTAAGGTCGGAAAATCGGCTGATCGGCAAGCTGATGATAACATACCTGCTCACTGATCGGTGAGGTCGAAAAATCGAATAATCGGCAATCAGATGGTAACATACCTGCCCGCGAATCGGCAGTGGCGCCCCCGCATGACGCAAAATCGACAGATAACATATCCGCTCTCAGATCGGTAGTGCAGAAAATCGGAATTCTGTGATCGGTATTGCGGAAAATCGGCAGTCTGAGATCGGTAATGCAGAAAATCGGATGGTAACACCACCGCAGCGCCTCTGGCGGCAGATCGGCGAGATCGGTAATACAGAAAATCGGATGGTAACTTACCCACTCAACAATCGGCAAGTTACCGACTGTCGGTAACCCACGACTGCAGCGCCTCTGGCGGCTGTTCCAGAATCCCCATATTATATCTACTTATGCCCGAGATTCTCGTCTTTCGAAATCGATATCGAACTTTGGTAGATGTGTTTTCCGGTGTATTTTGACCAGCTGAATTCCGAAAAAGTACATTCCATCATCAAAACTATGCTGGGAGAAAAGTTATCCTTCTCCGTACGAAAAATGCATATTGGAGATTCTCCAGTTCCAGAATCAATATTGAACTTTGGCAGTTGTGTTTCTCGGTGTATTTCGACCCGCTGGATCCAAAGAATGTACTGTTTACATTCAGACATCTACTGAAACAAAAATCATCTTGGTCTATACAGAAATGTACGCCCGAGATTTTCGTCTTTCAGAATTGATATCGAACTTTGTTAGATGTGTTTTCATCGGTTTATTTTGACCATCTGAATTCAGGAAAAGTGCATTCGATGCTCAAAACTACGCTTGGAAAAAAGTTATTTTTCTCCGTACGAAAAATGCATACCGGAGATTCTCCAGTTTCAGAATCGATATTGAACTTTGGCAGTTGTGTTTCTCGGTGTCTTTCGACACGCTGGAGTCAAAAAATGTACTGTTCATACTCAGAAATCTACTGAAAAAATCATCTTCGTCTATACAGAAACGTATGCCCGAGATTCTCGTCTTCCGGAATCGATATCGAACTTTGGTAGATGTGTTTTTCGTTGTATTTTGACCGGCTGGATTTAGAGAAAGTACATTCGATACTCAAAACTATGCTTGGAGAAAAGTTATTTTTCTCCGTACGAAAAATGCATATTGGAAATTCTCCAGTTCCAGAATCGATATTGAACTTTGGCAGTTGTGTTTCTCGGTGTATTTCGACCCGCTGGTTTCAAAAAATGTACTGTTTACACTCAGAAATCTACAGAAAAAGAAATCATCTTTAGCTATACCAAAACGTATGCCCGAAATTCGCGTCTTTCAGAATCGATATCAAACTTTGTTAGATGTGTTTTTCGGTGTATTTTGAAAAGCTGAATTCAGATAAAGTACATTCGATACTCAAATCTATGCTTGGAAAAAAGTTATTTTTCTGCGTACGAAAAATGCATACCGGAGATTCTCCAGTTCCAGAATCGATAATAAACTTTAGCAGCTGTGTTTCTCGGTGTATTTCGACCCGCTGGATTCGAAAAATGTACTGTTCATACTCTGAAATCTAGTGAAAAAAAATCATCTTGGTCTATAGAAAAACGTATGCCCGAGATTCTCGTCTTTCAGAATTGATATCGAACTTTGGTAGATGTGTTTTCCAGTGTATTCTGACCGGCTGAATTTAGAGAAAGTACATTCGATACTCAAAACTATGCTTGGAGAAAAGTTATTTTTCTCCGTACGAAAAATGCATATTGGAGATTCTCCAGTTCCAGAATCAATATTGAACTTTGGCAGTTGTGTTTCTCGGTGTATTTCGACCCGCTGGATCCAAAGAATGTACTGTTTACATTCAGACATCTACTGAAACAAAAATCATCTTGGTCTATACAAAAAAGTACGCCCGAGATTTTCGTCTTTCAGAATTGATATCGAACTTTGTTAGATGTGTTTTCATCGGTTTATTTTGACCATCTGAATTCAGAAAAAGTGCATTCGATGCTCAAAACTACGCTTGGAAAAAAGTTATTTTTCTCCGTACGGAAAATGCATACCGGAGATTATCCAGTTTCAGAATCGATATTGAACTTTGGCGGTTGTGTTTCTCGGTGTCTTTCGACACGCTGGATTCAGAAAATGTACTGTTTACACTCAGAAATCTACTGAAAAAAAAATAATCTTCTGCTATACCAAAACGTATGCCCGAAATTCGCGTCTTTCAGAATCGATATCGAACTTTGTTAGATGTGTTTTTTGGTGTATTTTGATAAGCTGAATTCAGATAAAGTACATTCGATGGTCAAAACTATGCTTGGAAAAAAGTTATTTTTCTCCGTACGAAAAATGCATACCGGAGATTCTCCAGTTTCAGAATCGATATTGAACTTTGGCAGTTGTGTTTCTCGGTGTCTTTCGACACGCTGGAGTCAAAAAATGTACTGTTTATACTCAGAAATCTACTGAAAAAATCATCTTCGTCTATACAGAAACGTATGCCCGAGATTCTCGTCTTCCGGAATCGATATCGAACTTTGGTAGATGTGTTTTTCGTTGTATTTTGACCGGCTGGATTTAGAGAAAGTACATTCGATACTCAAAACTATGCTTGGAGAAAAGTTATTTTTCTCCGTACGAAAAATGCATATTGGAAATTCTCCAGTTCCAGAATCGATATTGAACTTTGGCAGTTGTGTTTCTCGGTGTATTTCGACCCGCTGGTTTCAAAAAATGTACTGTTTACACTCAGAAATCTACAGAAAAAGAAATCATCTTTTGCTATACCAAAACGTATGCCCGAAATTCGCGTCTTTCAGAATCGATATCAAACTTTGTTAGATGTGTTTTTCGGTGTATTTTGAAAAGCTGAATTCAGATAAAGTACATTCGATACTCAAATCTATGCTTGGAAAAAAGTTATTTTTCTGCGTACGAAAAATGCATACCGGAGATTCTCCAGTTCCAGAATCGATAATAAACTTTAGCAGCTGTGTTTCTCGGTGTATTTCGACCCGCTGGATTCGAAGAATGTACTGTTCATACTCTGAAATCTAGTGAAAAAAAATCATCTTGGTCTATAGAAAAACGTATGCCCGAGATTCTCGTCTTTCAGAATTGATATCGAACTTTGGTAGATGTGTTTTCCAGTGTATTCTGACCGGCTGAATTTAGAGAAAGTATATTCGATACTCAAAACTATGCTTGGAGAAAAGTTATTTTTCTCCGTACGAAAAATGCATATTGGAGATTCTCCAGTTCCAGAATCGATATTGAACTTTGACGGTTGTGTTTCTCGGTGTCTTTCGACACGCTGGATTCAGAAAATGTACTTTCTACACTCAGAAATCTACTGAAAAAAAAATCATCTTCTGCTATACCAAAACGTATGCCCGAAATTCGCGTCTTTCAGAATCGATATCGAACTTTGTTAGATGTGTTTTTCGGTGTATTTTGAAAAGCTGAATTCAGATAAAGTGCATTCGATACTCAAAACTATGATTGGAAAAAAGTTATTTTCCTCCGTACGAAAAATGCATACCGGAGATTCTCCAGTTCCAGAATCGATATTGAACTTTGGCAGTTGTGTTTCTCGGTGTATTTTGACCCTCTGGATTTAGAAAATGTACTGTTTACACTCAGAAATCTACTGAAGAAAAATCATCTTTTGCTATACCAAAACGTATGCCCGAAATTATCGCCTTTCAGAATTGATGTCAAACTTTATTAGATGTGTTTTTCGTTGTATTTTGACCAGCTGAATTCAGAGAAAGTACATTCGATACTCAAAACTATGCTTGGAAAAAAGTTATTTTTCTCTGTACGAAAAATGCATACCGGAGATTCTCTAGTTCCAGAATCGATATTAAACTTTCGCAGTTGTGTTTCTCGGTGTATATTGACCCGCTGGATTCAAAAAATGTTCTGTTCATACCCAGAAATCTACTGAAAAAAAAATCATCTTCGTCTACACAAAAACGTATGCCCGAGATTCTCGTCTTTCAGAATCGATATCGAACTTTGGTAGATGTGTTTTTCGTTGTATTTTGACCGGCTGAATTTAGAGAAAGTACATTCGATACTCAAAACTACGCTTGGAGAAAAGTTATTTTTCTCCGTACGAAAAATGCATATTGGAAATTCTCCAGTTCCAGAATCGATATTGAACTTTGGCAGTTGTGTTTCTCGGTATATCTCGACCCGCTGGTTTCAAAAAATGTACTGTTTACACTCAGAAATCCACTGAAAAAGAAATCATCTTTTGCTATACCAAAACGTATGCCCAAAATTCGCGTCTTTCAGAATCCATATCGAACTTTGTTAGATGTGTTTTTCGGTGTATTTTGAAAAGCTGAATTCAGATAAAGTACATTCGATACTCAAAACTATGCTTAGAAAAAAGTTATTTTCCTCCGTACGAAAAATGCATACCGGAGATTCTCCAGTTCCAGAAACGATATTGAACTTTAGCAGCTGTGTTTCTCGGTGTATTTCGACCCGCTGGATTCAAAGAATGTACTGTTCATACTCTGAAATCTAGTGAAAAAAAATCATCTTGGTCTATAGAAAAACGTATGCCCGAGATTCTCGTCTTTCAGAATTGATATCGAACTTTGGTAGATGTGTTTTCCGGTGTATTCTGACCAGCTAAATTCCGAAAAAGTACATTCCATCATCAAAACTATGCTGGGAGAAAAGTTATCCTTCTCCGTACGAAAAATGCATATTGGAGATTCTCCAGTTCCAGAATCAATATTGAACTTTGGCAGTTGCGTTTCTCGGTGTATTTCGACCCGCTGGATCCAAAGAATGTACTGTTCACATTCAGAAATCTACTGAAAAAAAAATCATCTTGGTCTATACAAAAATGTATGCCCGAGATTCTCGTCTTTCAGAATTGATATCGAACTTTGGTGGATGTGTTTTCCGGTGTATTTTGACCAGCTGAATTCAGAAAAAGTACATTTGATGATCAAAGATATGCTTGGAGAAAAGTTATCCTTCTCCGTACGAAAAATGCATACCGGAAATTCTCTAGTTTCAGAATCGATATTGAACTTTGGCAGTTGTGTTTCTCGGTGTATTTTGACCCGCTGGATTCAAGAAAATGTACTGTTCATACTCAGAAATCGACTGAAAAAAAATCATCTTGGACTATACATCAACGTATACCCGAGATTCTCGTCTTTCAGAATTGATATCGAACTTTGGTGGATGTGTTTTCCGATGTATTTTGACCAACTGAATTCAGAAAAAGTACATTCGATACTCAAAACTATGCTTGGAAAAAAGTTATTTTTCTCCGTACGAAAAATGCATATTGGAAATTCTCCCGTTCCAAAATCGATATTGCACTTTGGCAGTTGTGTTTCTCGGTGTATTTCGACCCGCTGGATTCAGAAAATGTACTGTTTATACTCAGAAATCTACTTGAAAGAAATCATCTTGGTCTACACAAAAACGTATGACCGAGCTTCTCGTCTTTCAGAATTGATGTCGAACTTTGGTGGATGTGTTTACCGGGGTATTTTGACCAGCTGAATTCAGAAAAAGTACTTTCGATACTCAAAACTATGCTTGAAGATAAGTTATCCTTCTCCGTACGAAAAATGCATACCGGAGATTCTCCAGTTCCAGAATCAATATTGAACTTTGGCAGTTGTGTATCTATGTGTATTGTGACCCTTTGGATTCAAAAAATGTACTGTTCATACTCAAAAAACTACTGAAAAAAAATCATCTTTTGGTATACCAAAACGTACGCCCGAGATTCTCGTCTTTCGGAATCGATATCGAACTTTGTTAGATGTGTTTTCCGGTGTATTTTGACCAGCTGAATTCAGAAAGAGTACATTTGATAATCAAAACTATGCTTGGAAAAAAGTTATTTTTCTCCGTACGAAAAATGCATACCGGAGATTCTCCAGTTCCAGAATCGATATTGAACTTTAGCAGCTGTGTTTCTCGGTGTATTTCGACCCGCTGGATTCAAAGAATGTACTGTTCATACTCTGAAATCTAGTGAAAAAAAATCATCTTGGTCTATAGAAAAACGTATGCCCGAGATTCTCGTCTTTCAGAATTGATATCGAACTTTGGTAGATGTGTTTTCCGGTGTATTCTGACCAGCTGAATTCCGAAAAAGTACATTCCATCATCAAAACTATGCTGGGAGAAAAGTTATCCTTCTCCGTACGAAAAATGCATATTGGAGATTCTCCAGTTCCAGAATCAATATTGAACTTTGGCAGTTGCGTTTCTCGGTGTATTTCGACCCGCTGGATCCAAAGAATGTACTGTTCACATTCAGAAATCTACTGAAAAAAAAATCATCTTGGTCTATACAAAAATGTATGCCCGAGATTCTCGTCTTTCAGAATTGATATCGAACTTTGGTGGATGTGTTTTCCGGTGTATTTTGACCAGCTGAATTCAGAAAAAGTACATTTGATGATCAAAGATATGCTTGGAGAAAAGTTATCCTTCTCCGTACGAAAAATGCATACCGGAAATTCTCTAGTTCCAGAATCGATATTGAACTTTGGCAGTTGTGTTTCTCGGTGTATTTTGACCCGCTGGATTCAAGAAAATGTACTGTTCATACTCAGAAATCGACTGAAAAAAAATCATCTTGGACTATACATCAACGTATACCCGAGATTTTCGTCTTTCAGAATTGATATCGAACTTTGGTGGATGTGTTTTCCGATGTATTTTGACCAACTGAATTCAGAAAAAGTACATTCGATACTCAAAACTATGCTTGGAAAAAAATTATTTTTCTCCGTACGAAAAATGCATACCGGAGATTCTCTAGTTCCAGAATCGATGTTGAACTTTGGCAGTTGTGTTTCTCGGTGAATAGCGACCCGCCGGATTCAAGAAATGTACTGTTAACACTCAGAAATCTACTGAAGAAAAAATCATCTTTGTCTATACAAAAACGTATGCCCGAGATTTTCGTCTTTCAGAATCGATATCGAACTTTGGTAGATGTGTTTTCCGGTCTATTTCGACCAGCTGAATTCACAAAAAGTACATCCAATACTCAAATCTATGTTTTACGTCCGGGCCTCACCACCCGAACGTGCCTCTTTTCCTCCCCTACAATCTTTCTATCCCCACGTATGCAACTACCATCACCTATTCGTCTTCTCTCATCTCTATTTCAGTTATCCTCTCATCCTCACCCGATCCCTGTACTACTAAGCCCTGGGAATCACACTATGCTTACTTCCGCACTTTTGCGTCCCATACCTTAGCTACAATTCTCATCACTGATTATCCATACACTTCTCCTTCGACCTTTCTATCATACACTTATTTTTCGACTTCTCCAAAAAACACTTCAACTTCGATCTTTCTACTGTCAACTCCTTCTCCGACATTCCTACCTTATACACATCATCATTATTCACTCACTTTACTCAAAACTTGTTCAACCATACACACACTCATACTTCAACCAATAAAAATCATCATGAACGAATTCACTCTAACCAATCATTACCCCTTCCACTCTCATCTCCAGTTATTTTTAGTGTAAAACAGGGTTAAACCCACAAATTTACTATCCCGGACGTTACACTGGTGTCAGAAGTGAAGCCTGTTTCTGGAGTGAAAAGAGTGAAAATTTTAGTATACCTCTCTTCTGAAAGAGAAAATTGAAAAAAAAAATCTTAGAGACTATAGTAACTACATCTCAAATTAATGAATCAAACTCCGGACGTTACACTGGTGTCAGAAGTGAAGCCTGTTTCTGGAGTGAAAAGAGTGAAAGAGTGAAATTTTGGTAAACTTCTCTTCTGAAAGTGAAAATTACCTCTCAAATCAATGAACCAACCACCGAAAGTTACACTGGTGTTAGAAGTACTAATGCTCGTTTCCGGAGTGAAAGAGGGAAAAAGTAAAAATTTTGGTAAAATCCTCAGTGACTATAATGTATCTATTTCTTAAACCAATGAATCAAACACAGACGTATAGTCGGTTAAAAAGAGTGAACAGTTCCAAAGTTAACAAGTTATAGTGCTGTTGTTACTTGCGTAACTTGGGTTATTCGCAACAATCTGTACCTGTCAAATTATTCTTTCAAATTATTAAACTATTCTCTCAATTAGCAACAAACATCTTTAGTTCATTAGAAATATTCTTAGTTAACTTCAATCAACGAATATATTTGTTGATTTTCAAGTTGCATTGGAAAAGAATGCGAGGAAGAATAAACATCCCTCGCCCTTAAGAATATTATATGACTCTATACTAAACATTTCGGACCTCCCAAATGCAGGCGCCGATATCGAGGCCTGGACAGCGTCATCGTAGGATGGGTGGCGTGGGGCAAGCCAATTCTGGGAACCCCCAGCTTACGCGTGCCCCTCGCTACTCATACTATCTTACTAATATACGCAGGTGTAGAATCTCTCTCTCTCTCTATGCATAAAACTGCAAATTTAAGGGTAATTAGTCGTTAAATTGCAAATAAGATGACATAATCTTGTTCTATAATTCATGCGCTATTTAGTACCTGTTAATTTCATTTTAAAATTGGAATTTAAATTAAATATTAATATAATTAGGTGAATTAGTGTGCGTGGACCATAGGTGAGGCCTGGGATGCTTGGGACCGCACAACCTCTTATCGCCTCCGCTTAACTTTAGCTAGTCCCCAAACCAATCGGGTGTCAATTAGCGACTAAAGAGTGCTCTAATTGGTCCGTTCAAACGCGCAGTAATACATGCAGCACCACAATTGCAGGGACCTCATCGCCTTTGAACTTGTCTCGATCTTCTTCTCTGGCAAATCGCGAGGTGCGTGGACGTGAGGAGCCGTGTGCTATATTTGAGCCAAGTGTTGTATTCAATCTTCCTTTCTTTCAAAAAGCAGTGGTGATACAAAGGACTCGGTACCCGTAAATTAAATTCCAAAGAAACGTGATAAAATCTAAAGGTCTAGTGATCCGTTTCACAATTAAATTCAGTGCAAAGACACAATAGTTTTTATTCTATTATTAATTTTAAATATAACAGACTCTATACTCTTTTGGGCCATAGATCCCTTCCGGGTTTATGTAAGATTAAGATAATTCAAACAGCAGTTCAACGTCAACTTATTCCATTTAATTACATCTCAGTGTTAAAATTATTTTCATTTACGCAATAGTGATCATATCGGTATAACAACAAACATTGAAATTCGACCATTAGCTTCAGTTTTAGTTAAATCGTTTAAATTTAATCCTTGACTATAGTGATTAAATAAGAGAAAAGAAAAGAAAAACTCTTTAAATAAGAGAACAGAAGACATTTAAAATTCACGTTAGTGATCAAAGAATAGGCTTCGAGGTTCCTGCGAAGGTGAGGGTCCCTGCTATTCCAACAACCCCAAGCGTCACATGCAACGCTAGGTCGACCAAAGCTAAGTTCCTACGTTTCCCTCATTGATTTCCTCGTTCATAAATTCCGCACTTAAAGTATTTCTCGGTATTGTTTTCCAGAATTTCTTGGTTTTAATTATTTCCATGTACTTTTATATTAATTACTGAAATGTTTATTAATAGTCAGGAAATATCGTCGGGTTGATACAACAGTATTTCGGGTAGATCCCTCGACCTGAACGAGACCACCCTTAACGTATGTGTATATTAGGGTGATTTTTTTTTCGACTATTTTGATTTTTTCACTCCCCACCTAAAATTTTGATGGACATGTCGAACAAAAAATTCCCTAAAAGTTATAGCCCTTAATATTAATATTAAGTACTTCCCCAGAGCGTGAAAAGATTTTCCATCTAAAATACACGTAAAGCAAAAATTTTTTTTTTCAAAACTCTATAACTCAGCGGCATTTTATGCTATCACATTGGTCTTGGTCTCAATTTACGCAAAATTGAACGATCTTCCAAAGTGTCTATGACGGCGTCAGTCCAACTTACACCGGTGAGATGGTACGGGTCACTAAAGTTGATTTTTACCCAAAATTCTCGTTTTTTCGCTGTTATCTCCGAAATGATTAACTTTACCGGAAAAATGTACAGGATAATTTTGTTGGAAATTTAATTTCCTACAAAAAAGGTCCTCTAGACCTGAATGCTCAGAATAATATTTCTTGAGATATTTAACTATGACTTATTTGTGGTAAATAAAATTTTTATGGTTTATTAAATCAAACGTTTCAAATTGTTGATATTTCACATCATAATTTATGATATCATATCATATTTATGATATTTATCATAATTATGTAAACAATAAACCATAAAAATTTTATACCAAGTTGAGGTAAAATTTTATATCAAGGAAGTCAAAGTTGAATATCTCAAGAAATAATAATCTGAACATTTAGGTCTAGAGGACCTTTTTTGTAGGAAATTGAATTTCCAACAAAATTATCCGATACATTTTTTCGGTAAAGTTAATCATTTCGGAGATAACAGCGAAAAAAAGAGAATTTTGGGTAAAAATCAACTTTAGTGACCCGTACCATCTCACCAGTGTAAGTTGGACTGACGCCGTCATAGACAATTTTGAAGATCGTTCAATTCTGCGTAAATTGAGACCAAGGCCAATGTGATAGCATAAAATGCCGCTGAGTTATAGAAGTTTGAAAAAAAAATTTTTTGCTTCAAGTGTATTTTAGATGGAAAATCTTTTCACGCTCTGGGAAAGTACTTAATATTAATATTAAGGGCTATAACTTTCAGGAAATTTTTTGTTCGACATGTCCAACAAAATTGTACGTGGGGAGTGAAAAAATAAAAATAGTCGAAAAAAAAAATCACCCTAGTGTGTATATATATGGGGCATTCCACGTCAACTCGACCTGCTCTTTACCCTTGACCTCTCGGATTGAGCCCGCGATTTTTTGTATGATTGTTCTCACTTTGAAAGGCACTCAGTTTTTATTTCAGATTTTTTCAATTCGATTTGAATTTTCTACAATTTTTAAAAACGACCATATTGATCGACACATTTTAAAAATCTGAAAAAATTCTGAAAAACCGTGTATCAGATATCAAAATTTTGAAGCTTAAAGCCGGAGTGGGGAGATTTTTCCTTCTTATTCTTTTCAAGCTTTTTCCGAAAAACAAACAATAAAAAAATTAGAAGCGGGAGTTATTTTACTATGGATGGTCGCTGAAACATTTTCATATGTTACACGGAATTCTTGAAAATTTTTCCAGATTTTTCCCAAGAGATTTTTTCGGAAAAATAAAAAAAAAAAAATTTGCGGAAAAATCTGAAAAAATTTAAAAAAATCCGGTGTAACATATGAAAATGTTTCAGCGACCATCCATAGTAAAATAACTCCCGTTTCTAATTTTTTATGGTTTTTTTGTTGGAAAAAGCTTGAAAACGGTAAGAAGGAAAAATCTCCCCACTTCGGCTCTAAGCTTAAAAATTTTGATACCTGACACACGATTTTTCAGAATTTTTTCAGATTTTTAAATTGTGTCGATCAATATGGTCGATTTCAAAAATTGTAGAAAATTCAAATCGAATTGAAAAAATCTAAAAAAAAAAACTGAGTGCCTTTCAAAGTGAGAACAATCATACAAAAAATCGCGGGCCCAATCCGAGAGGTCGAGGGTAAAAACCAGGTCGAGTTGACGTGGAATGCCCCATATATATATTAGGGTGGACGTTAAATACCATCTTGAGGAGTGAAGCCCCACAGTTTATAGACGAAAAATAGACAAAAATTTTGACCCCAGAGCGGGGTTTTTAAAATAAATTTAACCCGTGCCGGTAAGGTCTCAAAGTTTCCCATTTAAAACACATGCAATTTTACGAATGTCAATTCAAAAATTCACTCCGAGGCTAATTTTAATTCAAAAAATTCCAAACTATGTGAAAGTATCAGGTATGTGTACTACTACATGAAGAAAAATCGAGGATATCATACCGTTGAATCTGCTCATGATTCCACTCCGAACCAAAATTCTTGAGAATTTTATTTTGGAGTGGAATCATGAGCAGATTAAACGATATGATATCCTCGATTTTCCTCCATATAGTAGTACACATACCTGATACTTTCACATAGTTTGGAATTTTTTAAATTAAAATTAGCCTCGCAGTGAATTTTTGAATTGACATCCGTAAAATTGTATGTGTTTTAGATGGGAAACTTTGAGACCTTATCGGCACGGGTTAATTTCATTTTAAAAACCCCGCTCTGGGGTCAAAATTTTTGTCTATTTTTTGTCTATAAACTGTGGGGCTTCACTCCTCAAGATGGTATTTAACGTCCACCCTAATATATATATATATATATATATATATATATATATATATATATATATATATATATATATATATATATATATATATATATATATATATATATATATATAT